>JALLPH010001602.1:0-11434 GCA_036939855.1 Cyclotella choctawhatcheeana
GGATGAGCAAAGCATCCTTCTTTTTCTCCGCAATGCATTGCAGCGATGCCAGTGGGGCATGGCTTGCTTTGTAAACACATATCGGTGATACTTGAGTAGGTTATGCCGCAAAAGTAGGCATTATCTGGTGGATTTTCGTAGGTCGGCATAGTATCAAGCGATTGTGATGTGGTGGTTGATGACTCCAGTATTACAACTGCGGTCTCTTGGACGATGGGCATTTGTGTTGTGCTACTACTAGCAGTAGTAGTCATTGTGGTAGTGGTCGAAGGGGAGGATTCCTCGACCAATACATCACCAGCAGGCTTCTCCACAACAGGCATTTCTTGACAAGACGGCAGTCCGGTATCAAACGATACGACACAGATCTCACTAGCCCTGCAGCCGATATTATGATCAAAGAGGCAATCGACGCATATTCCACCAAAGCCGCTGTTGGCAAGGCCACATAGCTGATTATAGCAGTCACTGTGAAGAGAACACGATGATGAATGCTCTTGTTCAGATGTGGTTGTTACCGAACCACTAGTAGTGCCGGAAACTGGAATTGGGTTCGGGTTGTTACTACTGCTACTACTGCTTGACATCATTATTCCCATTATTTCTTGAGATTGCACTTCTTGCTCAGCGACAAGTTGCACTGTTGTAGTTGTAGCGGCAGATGTACTCGTCGTTGTTGTAGTGGTGGTTGTGGTGGTGGTGCTTGATTCAGGCTCCGGCACTCGCTTTGACTCCTCCAATTTTATGATTTCATCGCAGGGTGTATCGGCAATGCATGTCATCCCGTAGGGACATACACCTTCTGCATGACCTTCCGGACATGGCGTGGCGATTCTGGTTATTATATGCAGTTTGAAAATATCAAATATATAAATTCGGTAGGATTGAAAAAGAGTTAGAAGATGAACCTTTCCTAAATAATATAGATCACACAAAGTATATACACATACTTACAAACAATTATCCACGACATCGGCCCAATCATACCCACAGTATCTCTTGGCGGCATCCCCCTGAAACAATCCCGCGGTGGCAAACCATTCATTTTCCGTAATGGCCGACGGTGACGTCGGTTTATTCGATGTAGGTGGCGACGTCGGATTGGGTGTTACGTTATTCGTCGTGTCTATTTCGATATTGACTGCGTAATAGCTTTGCATTATTGTAGTTTGTACGGGTGACGATGTAGGAGTAGAGGTTGGCATTGAGGAGGTTGGTAATGACGACGGACTGGACGACGGATCCTTCGATGGTTTCGACGTAATCACTTGATAATCTGTCGAAGTACCATCCGGTAACCAAACAAATTGAGACGCCGAAGGTTTACCGATGCTACTCCAATTCTCGCCGGTATTGTCAACACCATCATTGATAGATTGAGTAAAGGACGATGCATCATTGTTTTCATTGGGTGATGTTATTTCGTTAACGAGATCTTCGGCGGAAGATTGTGCGGCACCACTGCACGATTCTTCGTCCTCCTCATCGGAACACGTGTATTCGATCAAGGCTTGGAATGTAACCGGCTGTGTACTACTCCATAACGTTCTATCCATCGCAATAACATCATTCCCATTATCACCATCATTCTCTTTTGGTACCACTTGATCATTTCTACCAACGGCACGTAACCCACGACGACGCGTCGTCATGTCGACATTACCAATACTCAATATCGTAATTTCCTTTACTGACATCATTGTTGTTGTTGTTGTTGTTGTAATGTGCGATGTCAATTCCGATTCGACGCGATGGACCAATAAATTCAATAATGCCATACGTTCCATTGATCCGGATGGGGGTATTGTGGATGGTATACCGCTTAATGTTATGGTGGATGTGATGGATGTTGTTTGCGATGATACCGGATTAGTAGTAGTAGTTTGTTGTTGAATTACCGCGGGAGCCGTTTCTTGTATCGATTCAGAGGAAGAAGGAGTAATAATATTCTCTTCGGTTTGTTGTTGTTGTTGTTGTTTAGGCGGTCCAATGGAAAATGTCCCATCAAATTCAAACCCCTGTTCTTCCTCTTCTTCTTGAACAATGACGGATGGTGCCGATTCAACAACAACATCTTTCGATTGTTCTTCTTCGTCGGCTTCCACGTAGGAATATTGATTCGAAGGACGTGAATAGTAATTGGACGATGAAATGGCACCTGTCGCCGCTGACGCCGCTGCTGCGGCAATAGCCGCCGCCGATCCGGCAGAAGGCGGACTGGGTTTAGAGGAGGAGGAGAAGGCTTGGGCTGTTTCTTATTCTGACTCCCCCCGCTCGACAAAGGATTCATACCACCGTCACTTAAATTTTCGAATGGATTACCCTTGGCGGGCAATCGCGGTGCGGGAGGAGGAGGATGGGATGACGATACCTTGGGAGGTTTGGGTTGATAATGATGTTTGGGCGGAGGCGGGGGCGGCACACGCGTCGGATCGCCCGACCAGAAAATGTTTTGGGACCATAGTTGGCGCATTGTCGATGATGATGGATGCTGACTGTTACTGCTATTGGAATTACCGTTGAAAGATGATTTAGAAGTGAATAGTAGTATTACAGCTGCAGTGAATATTATGAGGGCGACTCCTGCTTTTCGCCTCGATGGGAGCTCTTGCTTTCTTTCGGGGTTGCAACTACTCATCGTGCTATTCTTCATCCAATTGAATTTGCGCCGGCCAGGTTAGATATTACCTCTAGATTGATAGGCAGGCTGTGGATGCCGTAGTTGGTGGGTGGTTTTTTAATTGTCAGTATTGGTTCATCATGGTCGGTTGTGTTGGTTGTCTCTTTTGTTGTTGGTTGTTGTGGAGGAGCGAGACACGGACAGCTTTTTAAGACCTCATCACAACAGCCCCTTGAACTTTCCCTGCTGACTTTCTCATTTACTTGGGGTTATAACAAGTTACAAGGTTAATTACACAAGCCCCCCACTTTTACGTGTAAGGTATCTAATTTTTATTCTAGAATAATAGGTATCTATGTAGGTATTACCTCACCAGCGAAAAATCACGCCACACCAACACGCCACGCACACACAAACGCACACAATAAACCTCAATAAACCACGCAAAGGCCTAACACAAGACATGTTTCATAAAAAGAAATGACCCCATGTCCGACAAAGCCGCCGCCGTAGCCGCCCTATCATCATCGTCATCCATCAATGCATCATCATCACGCCCCAATGCTGCTGCTGTATCCAAAGATGAATGGACATTGGCTATTAAATCGGTAGGATCCATCTCCTCCCATCTTCATCGCAACAATAACAATAGTAGTAATAATAATTCATCGTCGCTCAAACTGCCATCCAACAACACTAACAATAATAACAATGCAGCATCGAACGAAGACACGTTCCACATATCGATACATCCCGATGAGTCATTGTATAAATTATCATGTAGAATCGAGGAAGCGACGGGATTGGAGGTTGAAAGACAGCGATTGATTTATCGTGGACGTATTCTGATCGTGGATTACGATGATGACGACGTTGATGGTAACGGACAAGGTGATGCAGATGGCGATGATGAAGAATGCTGCGTCACCATCAACGGAGAACAAGGCAGCAGCAATAATAACAGCAATACAAATAATAATCACGAAGAAGAAGATGGTGATGATGTTGTAGACGATGATACCATTGACGTACAAACCGTCCACCCCGACGAAGAAGATGATGAAGAAGAACGGAATTATTCCGACCTAACGTGCGATGGCACCGAGATTTCATCGGATGCCGCCGTGGTGGAAGTTACCGTCACACCGCCGAGAAGTCGAGAGGATGGTGATGATCACACCCCGGATACGATACAGGAGGAGGATAATAATTCAATGTTGACTCAGAGTGTATCCGAGTATATTTCATTGTTGCAGCGTCAACAACAGGAGCAACAAAGACGTAATGAAAATGGTAATGATGACTCATCAGTGTCGGCGGCTGCTACTATACCCCCTCCCATTTCCGCATTATTAAATCCATCCATCAATGAATCGATTGTTAATAAACAGCAGCAGAAGCAGCAGCAAGTAAAGAAGAAGAAGTTGAAACAACGTATACGCGATGTCAAGGGATTAGACGATGGGCATACCATTCATTTGGTACCGAGACCACCACCCAACAATAACAATGATAATAACAACAATGCATCTTCTACAATGCAGTCGAGAAGAGGAGCCGCAGAAAGTAGTAACAATAGGAACAACAATTATTATTCATCCAATACTACCGATAACAACAATGCAACAACAACGACAGCAACGACCTCTTTTTCCAATATATTGGGGGGAATACTCACCGATGCCACCACCACCGCCATTAATTCCAACACCAACGTCACATCCTTATCCGGACCCGAGGGTATGAATCTATTAACGACATTACTGGGCATGTCCGAGGGTGGCGTTGTTAGTGGAAGTGAAATGTTGAGTAATAACACTTTACTCAATTATATCGACTCTTCGCCGAATAATGGAGGGGGTATAGCAACAACAACAGCGTCGACAACAACTTGGAACGGGGGGACATTGGGTTCCAACAACAGCAATAGTATTGCCGCATCACGACGAAGAGCACGAGGAACCACTTCCTCCAGAGCACGTGCGGCAGCGGCACGATTAAACGAGGCGGATGTACGTGCCAGAGATCCGGGGAGTGTCGAACCGATACGACAGGGATTAATGACTTTACATACCTTATTGGGTAATGGTAACGTTGTCATTGGCGGTAATAATAATGGTGATACTACTACTAATAATACTACATTGGAAGAAGAGGGGAAAGAGGAAGAAAAGAGGGATGAAACAAACAGTAGTGAACAACAACAACATCCTATTCCTCCGTCGTATTATACTGTGCATCAACTTCAATTCAATCGACAGTGGTATAGAGGTCAATGGCTTGATGCATTGGATACCGTGAATCAATGGCTTGAAGCTACCGTGGTGGATATTGTTATGCCTGATGATATTCTATCTGGCGGTGGTGGAGATGTCACACGTGACTTGTTTGAGAGTGGTGCGGCAGCAACATCATCATCGTCCTCTAGGCCGAAACGGAAATTACGACGTCGTACACCGGATGCCGTCGTAAGTGCCAATGATTTAGAAGGCCGTCGTCGTCTCCTATTAGAACAACTTTCCGAGGAATCCCAAGAGAATAATGATGATAATGATCCAACCAATAACACTACAAACATTCTCGATTCACCAACCCGCAATATTCATCCCATCATGGATGCCGGATATCGTCCCCGTAACGACAACGAAGGAGTACAACTCCTATTAATACATTACAACGGATGGCCGCATCGATGGGATGAATGGATACGTTCCGATTCCGAACGTATACGTCCCTTCCGGACACGGACTCGTCATCGTCCCAACACGACTCACTTGGCTTCTCCCACTCCCTCGAATGTTTTTCAGGCCGCACCTTCCACTCATATTATGGATGAGGATGACGAATTGGAACGTATGGCGGTATTGGGAGAGCTTCATCGGGTTGTATCGTCGGTGAATGAGGTTTTGGCGTCGGTCATTCCCTTTGAGAATGTAACGTCGTCACAGGAAGAGGAGGAGGAAGATCGTAATAATTTGTTGTTTGCTCCGAGTGCTACCGATACGGCGCATTTGCCCTGGACTCTTCCCAATCATGGCATGGAAGATACGCTATCATCGAATCCTTTCATTGATATGTTTAGTGATGTAGCGGCACCGCCTACGACGACACCCAGACGACGAATTGATCCCGTGTCCCGTCTCGACAGCACTCAATTACGTCGTCTGGCGCCTCTATTGGATAGATTGGGGAGGACACTCACCGACTCTGCTTTGCATGTAGCCTGTCTCGCCGATGCGCTACCTCAACCCGGTTCCGAGGACTCTCCCGTATTAACCAATCCGCTTTCATTGCTTCGGAGGGTGTCACCGCCGCAAAGCTCGGCCTCCTCGAGGTCGAGAGATCGGAATAACACTTGGACGACAAGGGTCAACGACAGCGTTAATGCCGAAGACATGGAAGCATTGAACGATCCCGACATTAGTGATTTCATCAACGGGATGGTTAACACCACGCGCAGTGCCAATCGCAGCGATCGAGATCGTGATCCTCTCATTTCCGGTCTTTTATCCAATTACATATCCTCGTCAGATAACAATGACACCGATAATAATACCCTGGGACGATTGATACGCATGGGAGGGGTGACCAATAATGGAGGCGGAAGGAATGATAACGATGGACCGGGGATTGATATTCATATACATGCTGTTGTGAGTGGTCCAGGTATGCCTCCTCCCGCGGGCGGAGGTGGTGGTGGTACTACTACTGTGGCAAGTACTCCTCTCCATTCCATACTCAGAAATGGAGGTGTCTCTTCGACTTCCAACAGGGAATTGCGTAACCTCCCCCTTGCCTTGCAGGTTGCAGGCAATGAATGAGGAAGATCAGAGTTTGTTCTCCGAGCTATATACGGAGAACGGAGACCCCGACACCACTCAATATGCATGGTTCGGACAATGTCGTGAATGCCGAAGAGACGGGCAGTTGCGAGTTCAAGAAAGAAGCATACGAAGAATGCCAAAGTATCCATGATGATGAAAATTGCGATGTGGGTGAATCTGACGTTTCGGAGCAAGATGCCGAAGGCCATCTGTGGAAGTTCGCCCGTCGGCAAGTCTTGCTGCTCCTCAAGATGCCCCATCATCACCACCTCACAATTCCAATACGAGTTCCAACACCATCTCTGAAATTGGTAGTGTAAATTCCTCTCCCTCTCCGAGTCCATCACGAGCGGCAATTGTTAATTCCTCTTCCTTCACTAATAGATTGTTTAGTCGTACTCTAAGTCGTTTGTCACGATCGAGCAATGAATAGACGTAACGGGGGCAACTCTTCTTGAAGTATTTGATATTGTTTTAGTCAAGTATTTTAGAACTAATGAGGTGGCGCAAGTTTAATACAAGTGTCATTCTGATACAAACAATACGTTAAGGTCTGCTCTATTCTGGACATAAAAAGTTTCAGCTATGGGAGGATGAAGCAAATGAGCGATCTCTTTCAACACCAACACATGCTCTGGAGCTCATTCAAATGTTTTAGACTCTGACTCCTGAAGAATCTCCCACATCGACTTGAATAAAGTTTCCTGGCTAGGCGTACAGTCATTGGGGATCTTATCAGGATGCAAGAACAGCTTTGATTTTCTGGAAGCACGTTTTAGCAGCGCCTTTAGCTCATCTCCGCCCTCACCGATGAATGCATCTGCGGAGAATTCTTTCCATTTAAAGAAGTGTTCATGACTCTCCACGAATGGATTGTTGGGAGGGAATAATTCAGGTACACCAACCAATATATCCTCCATAGGTTTCAACTTAGTGTAGTCGGGAGCTTTACGGGACCACTGTTTGATTGCGTCTTCGAGATCTTTGGGTCCAGAAGTTGAGCTTTGCTTTGGAGCAGCTGCCATTGCATCGTCCGATGATGCACTACGACCATAGTGGCGTTTAAGCTTATGGTTTGGACTTTCATGTCCATTCGAGGTAGGTGGGTCAGCGCTGAATCCAACACCAGGAGTTCCACTGATATTGGGCTTCCAGTCGGAACTTGTATTTCCATTCATGGCAGCGGGATCACGTCCGGTTGTGGTGGCTCGTCTCAAGGGCTTCTTTGATTTGTTTTTCAATGCATTTCTTTTTGTTATGAGCCGCAGCTTTTCTACATCAATCCAAGGAGTAAGACGATTTTTAAGCGGATTCCAAACCAATTTCTCTTTCCAAATGATATTTTGTAGGTCTTCGAAGAAGCCACTGAGATCAACGTTTGGGTTTCGAAGAGAGAGCCCATTTTTACCCAAAAAGAAGTCGACACAAAACTTTCTAACCTCCATAAGATCGAATGGCTTCTCATCCAAAAAATCCCATATATCAGTCCCTAGACCTAATTTTTATATTCATCAATATTCATATGAAAATTGATTTAGTTGTTTAACCGAAATTAATTGTCAAAAGCAGGATTCCAACTTACCCGCTTCCCTTAATCTGTGAATGCCCACTCCGTAAGTAAGCCATGGGTTGTGCAAATAAACCTGAAGAATATCGATAAGCTCTGAATTCTATAGTACATACATTAACTAATGTCAAAATCCTCACCTCCATTGCCTGCACGAGTACGGACAAGAGGGAAAAAATTAGAACAGCAGTCATTGCTAGGTGAACAAAATTAGATATTAATTCTCACTTCGCCCCAAAAATCATCCAATACTACGTTGGGGCAGATGGAAGAATGAATATGAGCAGAAAATGCTAATACATCAATGGATCTCAAAGCACTTTCACTTACCATCAACGTGTTTGAACTTTTCATCAATCACATTATAAAACTCTATATGTGAAGTGTTGTCAGAGTTAGTTTGCAAATAAAATTGAGGTTAAGCACAAAGGATTATCAGTAATATAGAGAATCGCACCACCTCACCTATTACTTTCTCTTCATCCGTAGTGAGACGAAATACAATCCTCACTGGCAAATTATCCAATTCACGAAGACTATCCAAAAACTCCCGTTTTGCATGTTTGTTACTGCTACCATTCCCATCGGTCGGTACTCCCTGCGTGCAAATCGTGACCACCACAAATGTATCATTTTCCGTAAGACGATTGATATCTTTCGAGATGTACTTCACAAGCTTACGAATCTGTCTAGCCAGGGGGTTGGCTCTCTCCTCGAGCTGAATATGATTCATGCTGTCAATAATGTATTCTCGTTCAGCCTTGACCTCATCGCTATTGCTCATGCACACTGAATACGTCCTTGGCCTATAAAAAGTAATATAAGTATGCATATGGATGGGTTAATAATATAATTTGCACTTCAAAAAATAACACTGACGGCATCATGCCTTATGGCTCACATTTCTCCCGATTCATTCACCAGCATAAACTGCGTGGGTATCCAACAACGAGAGGCCATCTTCGCATGAAACCCGACGCAATGAGACAACTCAGCCCATCGCGAAACACCATCTAACCTCTCAATGACTTGGAACTCAGGATCCGATTTTATCACGTGAGAGTCCAGTTCGCCCATGGCAAAACTGTTCTCGAGCAGCCAGATGCGGCTATTCATTTTGGCGTAAACTTCGGCGACTGCGGCGAAGGAGCCCTTTGGCATACCGATATAGTCAATGTATGATTGTAAGGCGGCATCTGATTTGGGCATGATGGATAATGATTGTGTTCTATCGTCGGGACCATGCTCCTCTATCTCTCCTGTCTGTGTGTGAGAGAGAGAGACGTGAGACCTGCAAGACAAGCTAGAAGCTGCCAGAAGCCAGCTCTTTTTGATTCCGAAAATTAGATAGGAAGCAGCCGCGAAGTTTTTTCGTCGATATTCGATTTTGATCTACTAAATCCAACAGCGAGAAGATTGGAGAACACCTGATCTTGATTGTTCCAGACTGTCTCCACGAACTTCTTCTTTGCGCATCATGATATTCTCTCACGAAAATCTCCTCCGAAGAGATTACTCAAGAAGGAAACAAGAAGAGAGGATTGGTTTTCTTTGGCCAGAACAGGCAGCAGGCGGCCGGAAGAGAAGCAAATTCAAATAAAGAAGCTGGTGTTGGCTAAGATCCATATCATGAAAGGAGCCATATATTATTTCCGCGCGATTATTGAACCCTGTGTACTGATTCCTACATAAGAGTCTACAGAGTGAATATTCTAAATCAGCAGCGTTGGGACATTGTATGGACTCCCGTTTATTGGACAAATGAGATCGCCCTCAAAAGGGGTGTCAAAAAGATATGAGAAAAGATACCCGGTCTGTCACCTCAAAAACTCCAACCCCCTACCATACCCACAGCATCTTAGTTTCTCAAAAAGATATGAGAAAAGATACCCGGTCTGTCTGTCACCTCAAAAACTCCAACCCCCTACCATACCCCCAGCATCTCTTTCTCGGTCAAACAGGTATTGGGTGGTGAATAAAAACCGAACTTAGTTGGGAGACAGGAATTCAGATGCGGGGGCGCTGCACCCCCCGAACCCCCAGCATCTCTTTTCTCGGTCAAACAGGTATGGAGTGCTGAATAAAAACCGAACTATGGTGGGAGGTGGGAGACAAGAATTCAGATGTGGGAGCGCTGCACCCCCGAACCCCCCAGATCTCTCTTCTCGGTCAAGTAGGTAGTGAGTGCTGAATATAAAACCGAACTTAGCTGGGAGACAAGAATCCCCAACAACGAGGACATGACACCGAACGCTCACATCCTTCCCAACTGCACCCCCAACCCAACCTCTGAGATAAATAAAACACGGACGCCGCTCTTGGCTGCGACCTCGTGCTGTCAATCTCTCCAGCAATCATGTCGCCCGCCAACTCCCAGGCCGAGAGGGATGCTCAGAAAAAAGCAGACGCCGGCCTCGATGCACTTTTGCAGACAGCGGAGGCACTCGATGTCGAGGCAAAATATTTCTCCCACTGCCCACTCATGTCTAAGCTAAACAGCGATGCAGAATTGGTGAGAAGGATCAGAATTACCAAGCCGACTTGGCTAATGCCCTGTCAAAATTGTGGGTATGTGGGATCCCATACCAAAAGGAGCTGCAATGAGATTGAAGAAGAGCAGCGGAAGGATCTCAACGAAGCCGCTGATCTCTTCACCTACTATTCAGACGATGTGCACGAAAGTCATCCGTGGCACTCACACTCCCAAATCATCGGCGACATTGCCATTGCCACCTCTCTTGACAGAGATATCAGTGGCTTGCATCAGTTCTGTTGCGAAACCTTTCAACTCTATTCTTGTGGGAAAGAGGTAGACTTCAAAGATGGGTTAATTCCATTGATAGAGTACCACAAAAGCCGAAGGTTGGACATATGGCTTAATGTGAAACTTTGTGAAGGCGTCGACAGGTATGAAATGAAGGCTGTCATTTGGAGGTTTGCTGCTACAGTTACAGTGTCAAAAACTGCAGATAGAATTCGCAGCAACATCATACTGCTGCAAAGCAATTATAATCCAAAACAATGGGCAGTGAAAATGGTGATGAACCAAGACATATATGCTTCCGATAGAAAGGCAATCAAGGATATGATTGCAAAGAAACAATTTCCACCATCCAGCGGAGCCCTTTTGTCGAAGTTGGTGCATTGAAACTTGCTCTCATTCTCATAATGTTTATATGAAATATGATGTAATGGCAACGAACGACATGCGGAAGTACAATGGATTGTACCAGCCCATGATTGGAGTATGGTTCTATTCTCCGCCAAGTATTGTTTTAGATCATGGAGATATCTGTGTATCATTCTTCCGGCTAAAAAGTACATAATTGAGTGCTCAATGAAGGAGGGAGAGGTAGTATGCAATAGCGATAGCGGAGGCAAGATGGGAAAGAGCAAGCGATTTTCATGCAAAACAAAGCACTG
>JALLPH010001606.1:0-11407 GCA_036939855.1 Cyclotella choctawhatcheeana
TCATATTTTTGATAATGCGGTGCAATTTTAATGCTTAGATTAATATATTATGCTACAAAATAATGAATACAGTATTAAACACAACAAAAATTAGCATCATCGTCACTTTGGTTGATTGTTGTGTTGTTGCTGACCTTCTCCTCCCACAAGCCGCATTCATTCGATTGTATATTTGATTGTCTTTCTCGGCAAATTCAATTGGTTGTTGTATCCCTCTTCTATCTGCGGCGTCCACGGCAGTTCATAATAATTGTTGTATTTTTTGCCATAGTTCCACCTTTATTCTCGATTCTCGGCTGATTGTTGTGTTATTCCCATTCCCATTCCCATTCATATCGATCCCACATACGCCCGCCTGCATCCCAATTAAGTGATGTGTCTTCTTTTGTGTGGTTTTGTGGGCCTCTATGGCCTATTACTATTATCAACGAAGCCACAGAGCAAATTCTGCTAGACATATACTATGATTTTGAATCTTTTAAGAGTAGAGGTGATTACTTAGGTGGCTGCTGTTCTTTTATCTTCATCTTGCTGCATAGCATGCTCACGTGTGAAACATCTAGGATATGTCTGTCAAAGTTATGATAACAAGTATGTATTTGATCTGACTGTGCCAGGCACTAAATAGTGTATCATTTCCCCAAACGAATAATTTGAAGATGACAAGAAGTTGTTTGAAAAAAGTACTATGCATTTGCCTGCAGAGGAACAGGCCAAAAAATCAGGATCAGCACCCAAGTCCGTATGATTTGTAGAGGCAAGTGAGCATCGAAGAAGATCAAATGAAAGTGATTCCAAAAGCAAGATGAAAAAGCAGAAGAAGAGTTCCTCTATGAATCAGTCAGCCAATGAATTGGCAGGGCAAACATTAGATTTTATTACCATATCACCAAAGCAAACTGTAGATTTCTTAGCAGCAGCACCTAAGGTGACTGTAGGCTTACTTGCTATAAGGGGATTGGCTGATGCCACTGCAGTGTTGACATTATTTTTTAAGATGGGCAAAAGAACTGTTACTGTTTCAAAGGAAAGCAAGAATGAATAGGCAAAAGATTAAATAGTCAAAATGTTAGATACAAAAGTAACATTCCTGAACTTTCTCTCAATGCAATTATGTGGAACCATGATGCATCATGCTTATGTTATACGGAACTGAACTCCACTATCTGCTAACTAAAATGAAGATATAATAGAATCAACAAAGACAGCGAGCACAACCACTTTATTTCTTGCGCCTCTTTGGATTACCCTTGAATTTGCACATTTCACATGTCTTCCTACTCATTTTGTTTGCATATGTGCATTGCAGACATTCCCAAGTATCTTCTGATACTCTATCCACTTTCAGCGGGTCAATTGGTGCAGATTCTTCAACAATGGGTGCATTAGATTCAGAAGCTTCTAACGCAACAGCCTCCGATTCTGTATTTTTTGTATTATCAACTTCATCAGCTTCTACTTCCATTTCAGTAATAGCCTCAATTTCTGTCACTTCTTCCTTGTCGGTTTCACTTGAGTTCTCCTGATTGAATTGCTCATCACTATCACTGTCAAATAGTTCTCCATCAACAAGGTCACTGGTCTTGTCAGCAGCAGCAGCAGCAGCTGGCTGTTCGTCATCGCCATTTGCATTACAAGTGTCTTTTTCAGTCTCTTCGTTTTCCTTTTCAATGCCCCCGTCGCTTTCATCTTGTTGATTTGCCTCCTCTGTATCATCGTCGAAAGCCGCCTCGATTTCGTCCATCTTTTCGAGTTCAAGCATGGCTTGTCTCTCTTCTTCCTCCTGTTGCCTTTGCTGGATGAGACTCCAAGTCACTTCCAGGCCAAATACAAAGGAGACTTGATCGTATCCACGCATTGCAGCACGAAAAATAGGATCTGAAACGAGATCAAGTGTATGGTGAGATTGCCAATACAAAAACGCTCATTACAAAATCACAAAGCTGCTTACCGTCTACAGTGTCAGTGGTGTGGTGATGCGACCAGCTTCTCATGTTCTCTTCGTCCGGCATACCAATTTGATCTTGAAAGTCCTCTCCGCGCTCATTGTGAACATAGCTCGATTGAGGGATTACTTCATCTATGCCTTCGGCACTAGGATCTGAATTTTCCTTCTCAGTGGTTTCAGCGTCTGCTTTCATGGCCATTAGTTTGGGTACTAACTCTGTCCACTTCTGAATCCACCAAAGCTGTAATCTTCCAGCAGCATCAGCAATATCTTGCCCAGGCTCCCAAACTTTCAACACATTGGAAAAGACTCGATTGACATCCTTGGAAAACGCCGCCGGACTTCCATAACCGGAGCTATTATTATTCTTATCCAGCTTCGAGAGGACTGAACCGAAGTCCATCGGCTGCTTAACCATCTTTTGGTACTCTTCTACAGAAACACCATGATCATCAGATTTTAGTGGAGTTAGGAATTTGGCTGCAAGAAGAGGAAAGCGTTAAATTGACCGTGCAGTGGAAAATGAAAATGTGTACATAATTATTGGTTGCTTACCAGAATCTTCAAGTGCCATTAGCTCTAGCAACAGCTCTCTACATGCAGCGAGCTTCTTTGGAAGCACTTTTGTAGCTTCGGCCTCGGCATCGTCAGCGATAATTTTGCACCGCTCGCATTTCAGCTTGTCGTGAGTATCACTTGGAGTGCCCGTTCGTAGCTTGAACAAGTTCTTGAGATCCTTGGTGGATAGCGCATTAACCTGCTCCTTATCATCGACCACTGACTGAAGCCCCTCCTTACTTAGTTGGCGCTGGAAGATCTTCTCTTCAACCTGGTGTATTCGCGAAAGTTAAATATGAAAAGAGCTTGGATGAACAGATGAAAATATTATTGTTATTTCTCCCGTCCACTCACCGTTCCGGTTGCAAGGAATCTATAGGTAAAACATCGCTTCTTTTGACCATCACGCCAACATCGTGCTGCAGCTTGTTTATCTACTGCTGGATTCCAGTCAGGGTCAAAAAGGACAAGACGGTTGCCTCCAATCAAGTTCAAACCACACCCACCAGCTTTCGACGATAGAAGAAACGCTACTAAACTGCTTGTTGGGTCGTTGAATTCGTCACACATTTTCTGGCGCTTCTTCATGCTAATACTTCCATCCAAACGACAGAATCCCCAATTGTTTTCCCGGCACATTCGTCCAATCAAGTCTAAGGTCTGAGTATAGTTGCTGACAATGACAATTTTGTCGCCCCCGTTTCCAGGCTTTCGCATTTCTCGCATGAGCCTGTAAAGTACGAACATCTTTCCGCTGAGCTCTGGCAAAACGGGTGCGTTTCGCCCTCCACCCATTGCCTCAGCTGGCATATACTTTGCAATGCCGTCGGCTCCAGGAGCAGCTTCGGTTTTGTCTTCATCAGCAACATAGCTCTTTTTGCTACCGGCACGACCGCTACTTCGATTCCCAGATGAAGCGGACTCGTCTTGGACAACAAGGCTGGGGTGGTTGCATAACTTCATCAGCATTTGAATCGAGCCTAAACAATTCACCTGTTTCCCGTTTAGGACGTGATGCATGGCTTTGCTATCACAAAGGTGTGCGTACATGTTCTGCTGGATCTCTGCCAAAGTTAGAACAAGTCAAGGTTAGATTGCGCATCTGGTGCTACCTACTGATGTCCGAGCAATACTACTCACCAGTCAAATTGCAACAGACTACCTGGACTAACTTGGGAGGCAAATGTTCCGCATTCAACGTATTAACTCGTCTCAAAATAAAGTCATTGACGGTGGCTGACATCTCTTGCTGAATCTCCATCATACGAGTTTTTTGCTTTTCGGTGGCATCTGGCTCTCGTCCACGCAGGATGGGGTATAATACCTTCTTTCTAAATTCCTCTTGTGTCCCAAGAATACCGGGATTGGTGAAGTCTACCATTGCAAAAAACTCCTCTAGATCATTTTGCATGGGAGTACCAGTCAACAACACTCGTCGCTTGACAGGCAAAGAAGCCAATGCCATGGATGTTTGATTCTCTCGATTCTTGAGTCGATGGGCTTCATCACAAACTAACAAGTCACAGCAATCCTTGTACTTGGTCAATCTTGCAATATGAGTACGCAGAGTTTCATAGCTGACAATTAGTACATTGAACATTTTTGTCTTGACAAAGCAATCAATGTTCTTTTCTACTGTTTTGCGATCTGATTCAGCTAAAGCCAGAGTCTTGACTTTGCCTGGTCCAAGCCACTGTAAGACGAACCAAGATATAAAGATGGAATGCATTACATTGAAACATACAATTATAAATACACAAGTAGGTTAAGCAATTCTTAGACTGACCTTTACAAATTCATTGTCCCAATTCTTCACAAGAGAGCAAGGACAGACTACAATAGCTCGTTTCACTGTAGGGACTTTGTTGGCAGTAATACCAGTTTGGAGGAGAGTCCATATCAGTGTAACAGATTGGAGAGTCTAAATAATAAAAGGGAACAACGAGGACCGAATGATTGTAAACGATGATGCCAACATGGATAAGCTAGGACTTTTTGTAACTCACCTTTCCTAATCCCATATCACTTTAACGAATTAGAGATGAAAGAATTTCGTGAGCATGTAAAAATGTAAACCATTTACTAATATGCTGCCAACAGCTCATGAACTCACTCAGCCAAAATCATCCCAGCTCCATCAAAGTCCTTTAACCCCATAACACATTGATACTAACAAAGAGTTGTGTAATAATCTCGAGTACTTAGAAGATCCATGAAAACGTATCATGAAAACGTATCAACAGATCCATTTCATCACTCTAAACTCACCATGAACAAGACCCCCTCTCTCTGATGGGGTCTTAGCCACTTGGCAAGTACAGGAGGGACATATGCGGATTGAGTATTGTATGCCTCCGGAGGGGCAGGGACAAGATCAGCTACTGTTTCTTCTATGCCGTATTCGTCGGGACGGGTCACCATGGTCCTGTATATTATGAAGCAGCGTACAAATCCATTTGAATTAGATTTTCACCGGTAGATACATTAGAACACTAACATAATAATGCAACGTACAGCTTGGGAGGCAAACCCTTGGCCTCACCCCCCTCACTAGGACTCTTCCAAACCAACAATGGCTCAAACGGTCTCTCTGGTTCCTTATTGCCCTCTTCCTCTTCACTGTCACTCCCACTCTCATCACTACCCCGCTCTTCACTAGTATTCACGCTTTTGTACGCCAATCCTTTCCCTGCACGAGCCATCAGCTTGGCCATACCGTCCATACGACGCTTCTGCCCCAATGTACATCGAACCAATGCATCCTCGGCACGACGATCGTAGGAGCGCCGTTTTGTCATGGGCCGTTGGAATTTCTTCTGAACGACTCCCGAGAGGGAAAGGCCGGACATTACGGGGGCTCGCGAGATGAGGACCTTGGCGCCGGGTTGGAAGAGTTTGGACGATTTGGCAGTCTGTTGGGTGCACACGCCGCCGCCGGAGAGAGAGGAGCGGGAGAGACCGGAGGAGGTGCGTGGTATGCATTTTAATTGCTTGTTGCCGCCAGAGACGCGGCGGCCGTCGGGGCCGAAGGATGAGGAGGTCCGTTTGCCCTTATTGGCTAGCATGGTTGTTTGGAGATGTTGTCAGAGTTCAGAGTGCAGACGCAGTGCATCATTGTGTTTGAGTTTGGCAAATGGCAAATGGCGCGTCTAGGCATCTTTGCCCCCTATTTCCCTTAAATATGCCTACGAATTCATCCAAAGAACACCACCTACCTAAAAAACACCACGCAGCTCAATCTAGGGCTGCATAAATTAGATATTATTGAGTCCTATGAGACCCTATGTGCTTATTTTCGCTTTATTTTTAAGGGCAAAAGCACTCTTCTGTGTGACGCAATAATTTTTTTTCTGGCTTTTGTTATTATTAATCTATAAGGCCCAATTCCCATCAAATTATTCCATCAGTAGTGGTTATTTATTTGTTCCTTTAATAAGTATTTATTAGAAATCAGAAGGTTTTTTCTAGATATTCAACCACCTTTGAACATCAGTCATGTTGATTCCAATCTGCCATAATCATTGCAAGTTCGATTTTCTAATATCTACCTATGAATACAATGAATACACCAGACACAGCACTCTGAAGAATCTCTTCAACAAACAAAAGATCACTCCCTCTACAGGGAGATGCCGCTAAGTGTACCCTCCATAACCCTCCATGTACCCCCCCCCCCTCTGACGGTCATGCTAGAGGAGGGTTCCTGTACCCCCTATAATGGCAGAATTGACTATCTGGACCCTATTACAGCCACTTTTCTGCCCATGCCGGAGTACATCCTACAAGATGTACCCCCCCTCCGGGCGAGGCGCTGGGATTCTGATTCCCCTGGGGGTTACACTTCGCGGCATCCTCCTGTATTACAGCGTGTAATACTTGTCTCCTAGAACTTCACATACAGCAAGTCTTCTATTGAACTTTTTTGTTTTTGGTGGCCTTTTTTAGATTTGTCCATATGTAAAAGTAGCAAGTTCCGCTGGGCTTCTTTTGTCACATTAATTTTGTAACCATAAGCTTTACCTTTCACTCTTTTGAACTTGTCCCAACTTATTTTGCACCTAACCAAATCATGAGTGAAATGATGGTTGATATTACAAATAATATATGAGGGAAATATCTTTCTGAGAATTACCAAAAGCAACGGCTCGAACATTTGGATACATATGATTATGAGTCAACAAGGACACAGACACAGTCAAGATCAAACAAATGAAAGGTATCTAGATGATATGTGCACAACATCTTGTCTATGATTGTCTATGATATTATTATGAGGTAGCCTAATCAGCGTTCTTAATTATTCTTGAAACTATGTATTTTGTTTTTGTTGCTTTTTTGAGTTTTGATTAGCCCTTAAGTGTATGCGAAAATCCGTTCATGTGTTCCCGTTCCCAAGACCACCAACAAAAAGCATTCTATCCAACGTTCCAATTCACAGATCCAGATCCAGTTATCCACAATCACATTCAATTGAATTCAATAGAACTCAAAATACAACAATGACGCATCCTCAACTCGAAGCAATCATCCTCAAAATAGACGAAGTTATGGAGAGCTATCCATCGCTCAGCCAAAATGGTGCGTGTATTTTTCTGTTCACTCAAATCTGGATCTCAATGAGAATTTGAGATATCGTACTGTTGCACCAGCACGTATTGAGCCGCTAACTCTATCGACAAACACCCCTCTCTCAAACGACAGACCGTCTAGCCGACCTCTCAAAGAAGACGGGCTATCCCAAGGCCTACTTCTTCACCGCCGCCGTCAGTCTCCTCACCAGCTTCCTCTCTGCCATTGGTGGAATGAAGTTAATCTCCGACCTCATTGGTTTCATCTACCCCGCCTACATGTCCTTCACTGCCATTGAATCCGAGGGTAAAGACGATGATGCACAATGGTTAATGTACTGGGTTGTGTTTGCCACGTTTAGTATTTTGGAGGGGACGGTTATGTTCTTGTTGGAGTATATTCCATTTTATTATGTTGTCAAGACCGTATTTATGGTTTGGTTATTCCATCCTAAGTTCAGGGGGGCTGAGATAATTTACGATCAGGCAGTGTAAGTTGCACTTTTTTCGATGCGGGGGGATTATGATGTTTGTGTCTTGTATTATTTGTATCATTTTGTATAGAAATGATCTAAATATTTGGTGCTACCATCCGCCTTCTGTTGCAGTCCAATCCTCCAGAAGATGACGAAGCCCACTGAAAAGCCTCAGAAACCATCTGGGGACGATGTGGGCGAAGTGACCCAAAAGAAGGAGGAGTAATTGTTTAGTTTTTATGAGGGATGAGGGGAGAATGCCGCACTCTAGAGATCTTTCCCATCTTTTTATGTCCCTAGTCACGAAAGAGAAAGATTTGGAGAACAACATTTCGTAGTGCTAGTTTTGATTGAAGAAGATAGCGATATTCGTTGAACGAATAAACATAACTATTTGGATTATTTTAATGATACAGCACTTTGCTTGCAATATCATTCCTCGAAATTAGTTGTCTGTTTGTGGTCTGTAATGGACTGAGGGGGTCAGCATCTTTCAGCTTTGGTCGTCATCATCCTCTGGAACTATGTCCATCATGTCTATTGTCAAATCCAAGGTACTTCTCTTCGTACGTCGCCTCGGCTGCGTTAATGGCTCATCTTCAACCTCTTCGTCAATCACTCCGATCATCTGCTGGATGGCTGGCTGAGAAAGTGAGCTTCTACTTTTCCGTTTTTCAATCTTTCTCTCAAATTTTGGCTTCGTTGCCGGCTCATCTTCAACCTCTTCGTCAATCTCTCCTATCATCTGCTGGATGGCTGGCTGAGAAAGTGAGCTCCTACTTTTCCGTCTTTCCATCTTTCGCTCAGGCTTTGTAGGCTTTGCTCTCTTTATCATACCACTAAAATTTCTTGCAATAAAATGGCCTTTCCCTGTTTGATCTTGTCCATATTCATCGCCGTCGTTATTCAGACTGACATCCCCTGCTGACCATCGAATACTCGAATTTGATGCCTTAGTAAACTTTTCACTACCATCACCAATATCACCCTCAGATCTATGTCGAGTTGGTCTATCAGTCTCCTCCATGGATTTATTCGTTTTGTCATTAACTGCATAGGAACATGCTGACATCGTCATATAACTTTTCTGTCCCCGTGCTTTTTGTATAGAATTGTGTCGAAAATTTTTGTCTTTGGAAGTAGAGTCTTCAGAGGTATCATCGTTATCATTTAAATCATAATCTGATTTCAATATTGATTCAGCCGATCGCATCGTATTCCTGGCATGCCTAGTGGCCTCTACTACCGGATGCTGGAAGATTACCTGGGCCTTGTCCATAATTATTTGAGTATCAGCATAAACAAAAAACATCATGCGTCCTGTAACCCTGCAACGAAACAGATGTTGGTTTTTGGTTATAAATACATACAATTGTAATATACGGTGAAGTTGAAAATAAACAATCTTACCCCAAGATAACAAGAAGAAACAATGGATTGACTGATACTTTTGATGCGATGACAATAATCAATTGAATCATTAGGCTGTAAAGCGAGCCCACGAATGTTTGGAAGCCATGGTAACGCTGCAACCCTGTCGCCCCAAAGAAATCTTCCAAAGCGTCATCTCGATCCATACCCAGCGCTGTCCTACCGTACATTGTGATGAGCGAGAATACAAATATACAGTGTAGACCACAAACGATGCCGACTGTACCAGTGCCAAGAAAAATCAGCGATGTAAGCACCTCTAGGTATCTCCCCTGATAAAGTAATTCAGTGATGTCTCCCGGATGATAAGAATCAAAAACAGCGACCATTGTACCAGCTGTTACGGCTGAAACAACGGCGTACACTTCAAGGCCATCAAGCCTCACTTGCTTACGATCCAATCCCAAATCGTCGCCATCTATAGAAGCATCGTCGTTATCCTCTGCTTTTTGTTTGTACATAGCTGATGGTATATTAAGAATGGCATCATTAAACTCGGATAAAGTACGAACAATCTCTCCTTGTGCCGAGTTCAATTTGAAGAGAGCACGTGCAGTCTCCTCTTGTGTTTGTATTAAACGTAGAATTTGCTCATCTTGGAATTTGTAAGCCTGCGGTGGCGAACTGGTGTGCCCGTTAATACCATTATCTATGGGTTCTTCTGCTATTTGTCGCCGAACATCACTGCCTAAATGTAAATCTGGAGTAGATTGTGCCAACATCCCCTTCCTTCTTCTGCTTTGATTGCGGGCCCTTTCCATCAGTCCTGTCATGATTTTTCAGTCGCTCCGAAGTAGAAGATAAATGTCTCATCGGATATGATTCATCTAGATATTATCTTGCTCGCCTCCACTCGGCGCTCGGCGACGGCATGGTACATGGTACATGGTATGGTACTTATCTACCTACACGCCGAACAACAACCGACAACCTCCGGCCGGGGAGAGTGTGACAACAGTTTCAAAATTCACCTAGTAACAAGATCGCCAATAATTTTCGTACTTAATTCCTATCCACATCCTCGTATGTGGCGAGAATAAGCGAATACCTCTCCGTTCCAAAAATAAGATATCCGTTCACCGCATAAAATTCACGCTCGTCTCGACAAACAACAATGGCAATCCATCCTCCTTCCGATGACATGCCATTGATAACACAAGAGCCCATGGCAGTTTGCTTGTCCGCTCTTGACAGCGTATCATCAACTCTATTGTCGAATTGATCGGACAAGGCGGACAAGCAGTCCTTGAACACCGCCTTCTGTGAGACTCGGTCTAGTTACCTTCTCGGAATTGATCCACGGTCGGGGGTACTCCTTCCATCGATTAATAGCGGACAATCGCCGTTACAGACGAGACCTGATTCATAGAACGTTGTACGGGCAACACATTTGGATGCGTTGGCGTGCCGGTGAGCGGGCAGATACATCTAACACAACAATCAACCTCTTCGGGGCTGCAAAACACGTCGCTTCGAGATGCACAAAATAACATCAGCGGACACGATTACACGTGAACGAGACGTAACAATCAACAGAAACGAGACGAAACAACCAACGACGACAGTAAAGTGAAAATTAAGACGATGACGATGGCAATATCAAACGATACAACACACAGAATGTAAAACGGCAATGAACTCCTCCCGAAACACAAAACCCCAGGCTCGAGTAACATAAGCACGTCACACAACAATTAACCAGCTAATTCTAAGCTCAATTGAATAATGATGAAGGGTAATGTTACTACGTGTTTATAATTGTGTTAGTAGTTCGATGACCCTAATTAATATTACGTTCGTAGTTGTTTGTAGCTAAGAAGCTTGGTAAACGATAATAATAAATCAATTTACAGACGTTATTCACTATTGTATTGTTATATTTTGCCTTCGTGTAAAATAATTACAGTATTCATCAAAACAATCACAATATCCATCGTCATCAGGCTGATTGTTACGTAGTCTTCTTTCCCCTCCGGCGAAAGCGTTGATGTGTACACGCAGACGCAGCTGATTCAACACCCTACTGCATGCTGGACAAACGGAAACAATTATGCATATTCCTCTGTTCCACTTGCTGAAGGTTGATTGTTGAATATATCCTTCGATTCCTTGATTGTTGTATTAAACATACTTACTCAACCAGTGTACGTGTTGTCGCCGTGAATTCGTCGTCGGACATCGTCGTCGTCCGAGCTGATGTCGCCTGTTATATTGACGTGATAATTGTGATCAGAAGGGAGCAATACCACCATGCACGGAGGAAGAGGGTTTGCGTTGAGTCCTTTCGAATTAGAATGTTGGGAAAGCAAGAAGTAAGTAAGATGTGGCTACATTCCGGAACGAAGCATGGTTGCAAGGTTTCGGTTCGGCAGAATGTGACAGTGAGGCGTGAGTGAGGTGAAAATTGATCACGCGAATAACCTTTG
>JALLPH010001609.1:0-11613 GCA_036939855.1 Cyclotella choctawhatcheeana
CAGCTGGACCCTTCCAATGTCTCACCATGAGTATAATGAATGGTGAGACAAGGCTCGGACTGGATAATTGTCTAAAACTCTGCCACTTCAGAATGATTTTTGAGACATGGGTAGGGATCATTATCGTAAATGAACATTGTGTTTGATTGAGAAGTTAGTCAAAGAATGAAGCCACTGATGCATAGTGCCATCAAAATGAGCAAGATCAAAGTTGAAGGAACACAGGCAACACTATATTTTGGAAATAATATGTTTTATAAACATGAAGGAGAAGGAGCACATCCAATTTCATTGCTCTCATTTTGACCTTTCATGGTTTTTTACTTTTTGAGTGTAGATCTTGTCACTCGCGCGATTGTATAGCAATCTTATTTACAATCTACCTTTTAATTGTGATTATGTATCATGGGATCCTCATAACTGTGTCATAGTAACAGCAGCTCAACTGTTCCAATGTTGATACTTGTACTTAGCTAGTTGCACACTGTGAATACTTTAGTCAAGGCTCCACTTCCACAATTATGCATAGACTTGATTTACTTGAGCTTCATGACACTATGATGTATTCGCAATCAGAAATTCAAACTGCGTCAAATCATGTTCTGTTTATCTATAACATTCAAATCATTTTAATTAGAATCACAGTTTGAGCGTGAGTATCTTGGAATCATCTAATATGTTAGTAATTCAAATGGATGGAAAAACATTCACGTGTCAAAAAGTTACAATTGGTATTTTCTTAGTAAAAGCTCACACAAGACATATGTCATTATTCATTTGTAATTTAGTAACCACTAAAATCTTACAACTCACCACTCTGATCAGTGATTTCAAAATATTGCCTTCTTCCTTCTTCCCTGTCGATAGAAACTTTGTGCAACAGCTTCCCATCAGCATTTTTGAATACAAATTCGTGTCCATGATATGATTCCAGTTCCACTTTCTCCCTGTATTTTTTCATTTCTCCCATTTGGTGGTGCTTTTCTTCACCATCTTTTTGCACCCAATAAATAAAAACAGCTGAATTACCGACGTGGTTCATGAAATTAACGCTTACTTTGTTGCCATCAATGTCTTTTGGAAGACCATCTTCGTTGCCGTTGTCAAATGACCTTAGTTTCTTTTTTCCTGGCGGATGTCCGTCCAATGCATTGATATCCTCGATTTCTAAATCTGTTAGGACAAAATGGAAGCTATTGAGATTGGCTTCTTGATGAGAAGAATTGGTCGATGCAGGGAGAACCATCACATTCTGACGAGTTGCCCAATTTATCAGAATTTGGGGGATCGAAACGTCATATTTCTTTGCGATATTTTTTAAGATATAATTATCAAGAACTGGATTTGTTTCATATCCCATCATCCTCCATTGAGTTCCCATAGTGCTGTATCCCTGGTATAAAATTTTACCCTCCACAAGACCTTTCTCTTCCTGTTGTTTATTGATAGCTACAATGCGCTCACGTAGCCGTTTGTCCTGATGAAATGGATCAAACCAATTCTGAATAATGGTAGGTTTAATTCTTTTCGTCAAAAGCTGACTTAGCAAGCGATCGTCAACATCGCATATTCCAATAGAGCGGACAAGCCCTGATTCATATGCTTCTTCAAGTGCCCTCCAACTATCTTCCCATGTACCCTCCGGCTCTTTGGTACACACACCTTCCCAACATCTAGGCTTATGCAAAAGTACAGAATCTAAAGATGACACCTTCAGCCTCGAGAGAGACAGCTGAATAGCATCCTTGGTGGACTGATACCCCAAATCTTGCGGGTGTATTTTGGTCTGTACGAATACATATTCATTTGCACCGTCATCTCCTTTCCAATCTTCATAACGCATAATGGAATCATATACCGCACTTCCCACCTCGCCTTCTTTGTAGCCCCACGATGCAGACTGTGCAGTGTCAACGAAGCGATATCCAGCCCCGATGGCCGATTTAACGTGTAGATAACCTACTCCGGATGCACTACCTAGACCTATCAATGGAACGGTGATGTTGTTTGCTAAGGTAAATGTAGGGATTGGGGCGGGAGTTTCGGTGCACCATGCTGGAACTAAATGCTCGAGAAGGCAGATTACTACGAGATAGAAGGCACGCATGATAATAACAGACGCATACGATATTGTTTTTTGGATTTTGGATTTTGGACTTTTGTATCTCCTCTATGAGAATACCTTTGAAAATATTTTGCATTTGGAAGATTAAACAACTCATTACCTCAACATCCAGGTGTTATTAAAATCTCGGACAGGTAAGATGAAGATAGACCCATCTCACATCTCACCCCTCAGAGCATGAGCAATGAGCGGCCATGGTTTCGGTTTCGGTATCTCGTATCTCACCATAATAGCTCACCATACTCTCTCTCCTAAAGATCACAGAACTGACATGTCAATAGTCTAGTACCCAACAATGAAATGAGGACAGGTAAGATGAAGATAGACCCGTCTAGAGTCTAGAGTCTAGCTACTAGCTAGACCCATCTCATACAAAGATCACAGATCACAGATCACAGAACTGGTAGGTACCCAACAATGAAATGATGAGTAAAACCTGGAGCACTTTCATAGCTGCCTCATCGTTTCGGTCACCAGCCGTACAGCCTTCATCAAATGGTATCAAGCTAAACATGGTGACTGCAAAATGGATCAACCTGCTCTCTCCCGACTTAGGCATCACTCCACCGTGTCAAATTGTTCCACCTCGTTCTGGGGCAGTATCCTTTGCAGCTGATGACGTATTGTTCACATTTGGTGGATACGCAGAAAAGGACTCCGCCGCTGTGCCTGATAGATTCGTCGTCAATGATCTATGGAAGTTTACTCCATACGCAATGACTGAAACTTCATCGTCATGGGGCTGGACGAAAATCGAACAAGATCCGAACAGTTACACCCCTGGACCGAGACTAGCTACAGCAATGGCCGCTCTGCCATCTTTATCGTCAAGTATTTTATTGGGAGGATGGGATCCACAAGAGCCTGGAACAGGTGGGATTATATTAGATGATGTCTCTGTTTTAGATGTCAATACATTGCAGTGGTCACAACTAATTTCTTCGGATCAGGATGATGATGGTATTATTAGCATTCCAGGGGGACCTACTAGTAGGCATGTTGCTGTACCAGTATGCATTAACAATGGAGAATCCATCATATTGCACAACCATCGATGTGAAAATCACGTGCTGATGCTATCAGTGTCATCATCTGAAGGCCAATTCCGAGGAAAATGGAAACGACAACCCACCACGGGCAATATTCCATCTTCTCGTGGATTGCACTGTGCAGCACCACTCAATTATTCCAACTCAATCACTAAAAGTGTGGTAATATTTGGTGGCGCAGCTAAAGATGGAAAAATGTCTAATGAAGCTTTCGTGCTGGATCTCAATACATGGGAATGGAAGAAGCTTTTGTGTACTGGCGATCAACCGAGCCCACGTGCGGGAGCTTGTCTTTGTCCATTAGATGGAAAAACAGTCATACTTTTTGGTGGGGCCGAAACAAGAGACGGAGGACTTGTAGGGTTGAACGATGTGTGGACACTGAGCATCAACATAGAAAAAGGATTAGGTGTATGGAAGTGTCTGCTGAAAGAACAGGCAGATGATATAACATGCCCGCCAGGAAGAAATGCAGCAACTCTTACAAAAATGAATGCTCAAGCTCTGCTACCACGAGCTCTGACTGACAACGAGTCCTTGCTGGACAAGGAACCTACTTACTTTTTACTTCAAGGAGGTTGGAATCCATTTCGCAAGACCTATAATGATGTCTTCGTTCTCTGCATTTTGCCCGAGTGACAAACCACAACGCGACACAACATAATATATATTAGCATGAACTCATTTCAACAGAAGTCTAATTGAGTATGTGTGTTATTATTCGTTATAAAAATAATACAATTTTCTAAGAGTCACGAAGCCGCCAACAGAGAACAATTAAATCTCTTGAGCTTACGTTACGCTGAAGCTTCACGAGCGATAATCTCTCTTGAACTGGAATCAACCCAACCTGCTCAAACGTTTATAGCTGGAAACTATAGCCCAATGTTGAACAGAAGATTAGTGATGGTAATTGGCATATCTATAACATTGTCAGCATTCACATCTGCTTGACACAATGGAATGATAAGACTAGCTGTTTGACGTCATATCCTTATCAACAGAAAGAAGACACAGTATGAGTTTAATATGATAGCAATTTATGCAACTTCACACAATAAGGATGAATTGAAGAGTCAAGTGCAATAGTAGTTGTCATCAATTGATGATCCAAGACCACATTTGGTAGTACGTCGAATCCTGATGACCTATCATTGTGTTTTTGTAAGCATCATCATACTCTTTCAAGCATTAGACAGAGAGCAACAGACAACTGATTTGAAACGTACCCCTTGACGTTTTGATATGCGTGATGGTGAGCAATAAAATTTCCATTCTTCATGCCACCAATAATGACAACAAAACCTGCTGTATAACGGTCAGCCTTAAGTTCAACTTCTTTGGGTCATTCAATCCACCACGACTTTCGTCAAAACACCACCTCCCCAAGGGGAATGGTCCTAAATCACTCCCATTCAGAGGAAATAACATAATATCCCTTTGGTCACGATAGGACATGTACCCCTCCACGCAAGAAGCTGCTCCCTGAATGTTGTCAAGTTTATATTCCAAAACAGTTCGTTGAGATTGACGCATGTTGGAAAGATGTCCCTCTGAATCCACCGTTGTATAATTGGTCAGTGGAAAAGAAATACGAAATATCACTTCGCCATCAATGGTCGGTGCAGTGATACGCATTGTCTCATTTTCATTACGGAAATCACGAGGACCTCGTGATGAGGAGGATGTGGATCGAGAGTAGACTACTAGAACTAGAGGGGATGGTTTATCGGGTTGTTTGGTTAGGGTGATGATTTCGGAGGCAATGTCTCGTGCTGACATTCTGAATGGTTTGATGAAATGGAGGTGGTATTATATGGACGCGAGCTTCAGCTTCTTGTTGACAACGATTGCATAATGGACGTCAATAGTCTACCTGGGCATCAAGTTGATTAGTGAGGTTACAGGTTACATCAATGATTAGAGTTATTGGATCCGACATGATAGTAGATTACAATATTTTTTCTCTCTCTATGTAGATTCAGATAAGCGTTCTTATTTGAAGGATTATTGTCAGTGTTGAGAACCTGTCATGGGTTGTAGTTGGCGAGCGGATGCACAACATATGGTACCATCTTCCACATGATTGGGTGTTGGGTTGATTACCGTGTCCGCGCAAGCTCCTTCATGTGAGTTTTTGGTCGGTGTGTGTGAGTTTTAGATGACGACGCCAAACTAAAAAAGTCACATCGCATCTGGCCATCATTTTTGTGTCCGCGCTATGTGATGTGAGAAATCTGTGTGTGTGAGTTTCCAGAAAATGATCAACGTAGGAATTCAGTACTTCCTACGTCGTGCGAGTTTTCAGTTTTGAGAGAGAAAACTCGCATGCGAGTTTTGTTGATGCGAGTTTCTAATGTGAGTTTTTGGACGACACTCCGACTCCTCAAAACTCGCATCAAAAACTCACACGCACTTGCACGCACACCCAAAAACTCGCATTTGTGAGTTTGCGCGGACACGGTATTGTGGGATGTGTTGGGAGGAGGGGGGAGAGAGGAGAGAGGATGAGAGGGGGAGAGGCAGGGGGCGGGGGAGGGGGAGCGTTTTAGGTAGAGGTAAGATCCTTGGGTAGATTAGGGGGCAGTAATTCGTTAGGTATTATCTCTACCTATTGTGATCTAGCAAAATGTTTTCCAAAGCACATAACATGAGCAATACACCCACTATTCTCGAAAGCTATCTGCCATGCTACAGCAAGATTTCACAGCTCCATGTATGGGGTATGGGCTTGCATCTCGTCCCTTCGTCCCATAGCGCACTGGATTTAACAACAACCACCACGACACTGACCAATCAAATAGAGTAAAGAGCAGCAATGGTGGTCCTCTCAGCCTCCATCCTTTCCAACCGCGGCTCCAAGCCCCTCGTTTCACGTCAATTCGTCGAAATGAACCGTATGCGTGTGGAAGGCCTGCTGGCAGCCTTCCCCAAACTCATGGGCCACTCCAAACAACACACCTTCGTCGAGACAGACGCCGTCCGATACGTCTACCAGCCCATGGAAAACAACATGTTCTTACTCCTAATCACCACCAAGGCATCAAATATCGTCGAAGATCTCGGCACACTTCGCCTTTTGGCCAAGTTGGTCCCCGACGTAACGGGGAGCATCACGGAGCACAGCATCAATGAACACGCATTCGAATTAATCTTTGCCTTCGACGAGGTCCTCACGTCGGGGGGTTATAAGGAAGACATTACCCCTAGTACGATACGTACTAATTTAGAGATGCACAGTCACGAGGAGGAGATGGCGCTCATGCTCAAGAAGAGCAAGGAGGATGCCGCGAAGGAGCAGATGCAGGCACAGGCTAAGGCTATTAAGGATAGGCAAATGGCTGCATTGAGAGATAATATCATGTCCGGGGGAAGTGGTGGGATGAAGAGTTCGAGCGGGATGGTTGGGTTCGGGGGCGGCGGACCACCGACTACTGGTGCTGGAGATCCCTTTAGTCAAATGAATAATTTGTTTAATCAGGGGGGTGCCAATGGGGGCGCTCCTGCCCCAGGGAATCAGTACGAGGCTGATAATCCCTATGCTAATCTTGGTAAATCAACTTTACCAGAGCCAGAGGCTCCAAAAGTGGTGGCCAAGGGAATGAAATTGGGGGGTATGGGCAATGCCAAGCAGAAAGATTCTCTCATGGCCGCCATGGCATCGGAAGATGCATTTGGATTTGGAGGTGGTGCAGGCTCTGACCCCTTTGGCTTAGGACTAGATACTCCTGCTCCCGCGGCAGTTCCTGCTGCCCCATCCGCTCCCGCCACCATTGTTGTAGAGGAGAAAGTCAGCGTGCAAATGACTCGCGAGGGGGGGATTGAATCAAGCGAAGTCAAGGGCACGATCACATATACCGCCAATACAGATGCTGGAGTTATGGCTAATGTGGCTGTTAACAAGAGTGTGTACGGAGCCAAGTGTGCTGCTGGTTGGTCATTTGCCACACATCCCAAGGTAGAAAAGAAGGGATATGAACAGAGTGGGGTACTAGCTCTGAAGGGAGGAAAAGGCTTCCCTCTCAATCGTCCAGTTGGTATCTTGCGTTGGAACTATACAGGGGAAGATTCAGCCCCCTTTACTGTCAATTGTTGGCCGGAAAATGCAGGTAATGGCACAATCAATGTAAACATGGAGTTTGAGTTACAGCGCACCGACGGGGTCTTTACTGATGTCAACATTCTTCTACCGCTCGGAACGACTGATCCACCTGCTATCGAATCCATCGATGGTCAATACAAGCATGATCCAAATACAGGAATGTTATGCTGGCACCAGGATGTTGTTGATGCGAACAATTCCACTGGGTCCCTGGAATTTTCGATTGCGGGGAATGATGAGGATGTGTTTTTTCCAGTTCAGATTGCATTCACTAGCCAAAGTCTAATGTGTCCTATCGAGGTCATGTCGTTGACAAATGTAGAGAGTGGGTCACCTATTCCAAATAATATGACTGTTAGATTGGTTCCCGACTCATATCAATGCGTGTAGACAAGATATTGATGAGGAAATAGATGAAAGTAGATCGGACGCTGAACGAGATTAAAGATGGATTATCTGCGCTGCAATTATAGCAGATTTCGGAGTGTATTGTGGCTTAACACTTTTGCCAAATGCTGCTGAAGATCAAAGTTGGGATGATGATGCCTGCTTTACATATAGTCATCCAATAACACTTAATCATCTCTTCATCACTTTAAAATTTTATTATTCTTCACTGTCGTGCAATATTAATGTTTCCGTGTCTTGCGTCTTAGTATGCTTCGTATTCGAACAAGTAAAAACATGACAAATATCGACCCCGAGAGCAGCCATGCTGTCAAATTATGCTGAGGTATTATTTCCGACGCTATGCTTTTCTCAACTAGGTTGATGACATTTGGCTTTGCGTCGTTGACATCATTTCGCCGCCGATCACCAGCTCGTCTGAGATGAACATATTCTTTTCGATGCCACCCTGCATGGTCTCCCCACTCCGACCTGACGCCCGGCTCTTCAGGAGGATTTTCTTCAATTACTTCATGAACTAATGATTCTTCAAAGTCATCTTGATTTGATGGCTCTTGTGCCATAATTCAAATGAAAATTAAATTATTTGTGAAATCCCCGACTGAGACTAGTTGTAACAGGTTGTAACGTCGCCAAGACAGAAAAAATATTAAAACCCCTACCATAAGTGCGTAATGACAGCGAAATCGTGGACAGGAAAATTGAAAGAAACAATCCACAGTACAGTCACCATATCAGAATAGAAATAGAATCTAGACACGCCTTATCTTTCTGCAAGCCTGTAAATCTAGGTATTGGTTGCATAGGAATATTCATATGGATCGACAGAGCTTTAGTGTCATATCATAATTAGTCCAAATAAATGAAAGGAAAGTAGTTTAATGCTCAAAAGCTAGCTCAGGTTGTAAGTGATCTATTTCATCATGCCAAGGAGCAAAGTGCTTCATACCATTGCATTTGGACCCGGAGTTTACATTTCCACTGACAGGATCTCGCGTTACTGACAGCTCTGGCAGCAACTTCTCAATTGTATCAAGTAAAGCATCGCCCACAAATTTATTGCCAGTAGGACTGAGATGTAAACCATCTGATAATAGCGTAGGCCATGATGGAACCATCTGCATTTCGTTCCACAAATCCAATAGAGGAATGTTTAATTCAATTGAAATATCTACAACTGCCTTCGCATACTTTCCAGACAGTTCAAGAGTCCTTTCTAATACACCCGTTGCCTTCTCTTTGTATCTCTCCTTCTGAAATCTCAGACGTCCTTCGCTGCAAACGGGAGGGGGAGTGATTAAGATAATTGAGACATCATCTCCGAAACTGGCTTTTGCAAGGCTGACAATATTTCGAATATTGCTCTTGTAATCATCTAAATGCACATGCTGACGTGCATTGTGAACTTCATCAGAGGCATCATTCGCTCCAAAGAATATTGTGACCAACTTTACCCCGTCGTGCTCAAATAAATCTGCCTTACCGTCGTGTGTATTGGCATATTTCAAGAACCAATTGGTGTTGTACCCGGAAAATCCACGATTGATTACATCCGCACGTCGTTGGTATTGATCGGCTATGTAGGCTCCCCACCCGGTAGCAGCAGAGAAAGACATTTGGGTGATGGAATCTCCGTAGAGAATGATCTTTGCTCTCTTATGATTTTTATCGGGGGTTTCGAGGGCCATGGTGGGTGTTGGGAGGTGTTGGGTGTGGGCACCTGTGGGCACACTAACAATTTCTCGCGTATCATTCGGACACAAACACAGGGGCGGACGCAAATTACGGACACAAAATTAGCACGCCTCCAGATTTGGAACCCCAAATTAGAGGCCCGCGCCCCATTTTGATACCCGCCTCTATGCGAGAAATTGCTAGTGTGGTGCCCGCCGTTGCCCTTGCGTTGTCACACTTCTCGACACGTGTATGTGTTGTTAGAGGCGGGGCCACAGAATGAAAGGTCAAATGTCTAGCAATTCATTCACATATTGCATTAAGTAGTTGGTCACCTTTATTCTAGATCATCACGAAAGCCAAAGCTTGCTTCTCCATCCCTTCCACACATTCCACAGGACATTCCATGTTAGGCAACAAACGGTTTGGGAGATCTAACATAAAAATAGACTCTATACAATATCAATAGCCCGACGACTTGATAATTCATCTCCAACATTTGGCCTTACTTGCACTGTTGACTTCATAATGTTATGTTCTCGGCATATCTTTTTAATGTCGTGAAATGCTTGATCAACATCTAGAGCGAGTACGTGTACACTGAGGATGTAGCAGTCTTGTCAAGGTGTAGACGTGAGTCCAAAGAACATGGCATGTACCATTAAAGATGCCAAGAACTTACCGTGAGAGATAGACCAAATATGTAACTCCCTAACATCTGATACTCCAGAGACCTGGCAAATTGCATCATGTATTTCATCCCAATGTACTCCTTGTGGAACTTTCTCCATTAGTACACTAAGGCTAGCTTTTGTAACTCCAACAGTCGAACAGATAACAATTATGGAAAACACAAGAGTACAGACTGGGTCTGCAACTTGCCAAGTCGGCTTCCACCATATAAAAAGGCCGGCAATTAGCAAAGCAATGGATAACGCAAGATCCGACAATGCATGGATGTAGGCTGCATTCAAACTGATGTTTCGACTGGGTTTCGTTGCAATTGGCTCAATAACATCATTTTCGTCAAACGTGTCACTTTCCACTAAAAGATCATCTACTAAAGAAGAACGGGAATAATAAGTTGCGAACTTTCATATCACAATCTTGCTGTAACGCTCACTCACCTTCATCGTGATAATGCACATGGGCATGGGAGTGACCGCCATCCTTTAATGTCGAATACAGGGATTACTTTGAAAATGATCATTTACTAGATCAGTTTAACAATTATTCACAACGTAATATCTCACGTGATCTGGATGATGATGATCGTGCCCATGCGAATGATCGTGCCCCCCATGATCGTCTCCAGGGAGATGAATATGATTTTCTCCCAAAACCACAGCAAGAGTTACATTCACCACAACCCCGACTGATGCAATGGCAACCATCATTTTGCCATCTATGGGATCAATCTGGTCAGGGGCGTGGATATACTTCCAAATCCTTCGAATAGCTTCTGCCGCCAAACCAATCGACCTTTCATCAATTATAAAATTTGTGAGTAATCACAATATGCAAAAATTCTTGAGCTAATCGAAAATGGAGTCTTGCCATGCTTTAAACTACTTACATCACCGCCAGAGTAACCATGGAGAGAAGGGCCACAAGAGACTCAGATCTTTTATAACCAAAGGTGTATTGCTTTGACGGAGGAGCACTTGCAATGTGAGATCCCATGATAAACACAACATATCCCAAGAAATCTGTCGTCATATGAGCAGCGTCAGATAGCACCGCCAAAGACCCAGCCACTGCTCCACCGATTAATTCAATTAAAAGAAACGAAAAACATAGAATAGCTGCAATTTTTAGTTTTCGTAGGACTTGGTTTTGCTTTGAACTGTGTTCGTCATCGTGATGGGATTGATCAATACTGAATGGTTCGACGTTATGTTTGGCATGGTTGTGATGATGAGAATGTGAGTCGGACTCATGATGATGGTCATGCGAGTGGTGAGTGAATGATAGATCAAGTGGCACGGGTTGATGCATGTGATCAGGTGCCATTGCGAATTATGAGGAATTATGGTACTTATGTGATTATATCGGTCTGTAGCTCTCGGGTGGTTGAGAAAAAGTGCCTTATCTCATTGCTGTTATGTACATGTTGCTGATGGAGGCTGAGGCGGGGGCAATTTAATCTTCTCGAGTTTAGGAAGGACCCCCCCCCAAAATGCTGGTTTTTGGGGGTTGACTCCACCCCGCCTACTATTCCACCCCCACACTAGGTAGTTACTAGTAAACATAGT
>JALLPH010001614.1:0-15797 GCA_036939855.1 Cyclotella choctawhatcheeana
CTCGGTGTCGAAGCGTCGCTTGTCGATTCCAGAGAAAAGTGAGCTTTCACTCCGCACGCGTGAAAACTTGCAAACTGTACTCTGCCTTTCAATTTTCGCTTCAGCCTCTAAACAATCAATGCGGGTGTCAGATCTTTGCAAAGAGGAAGTTAATGACACAAGAAAAAGCTCTCAAATTGGACAATTTATTTTATTCATTGAAAATTTACTAGAGTTGCACCCTTGATGTGTCACAGCTGTCCAATAACAATGAATCTTAGATATTCGTATTCTTGCGTGTCGGTGGAGGTCCGGCAAAATGGACAGAAGCAGAGGCAGCCATGACACCTGCAAATGAATAGGCATTGACGTTGGGAAACAAATTACTTTACTTTACTCCATATTACCTCTGTTACTACAAATTTCATGTGGTTCCCTTCCTTTTGGCGGAAGTAAAGTGAGAACAGTTATGAGAAGTCATGACTGCAGTCATGCTGGGGGTTGAAGTTCAAGTTTAAGCTTCAGTCACGCTTATTGCACCTTACCGTGTTATTGAAACCGGAGGAGGAGTAGGCGGTGCAGGGCAGATTGCTTAATTATGAGTCTTAATGCATATTTACATGTCAGTTAGTCTATTGTTAGCACAAAAATAAAAGTACTAGCTGTTATAAGCATTATAATTATACAGTCTTGCTTTGTTGCTTTACTTCATACTTTACTTTCACAGATAAGGGCGAGGCCACTAATTTTACTTTACCTTTACTCAGGTAAAGTGGGGTAACTACTCATCCATTACCAGTAAACCACGGTTTTACCGTTACTTGTGACTTTGGAGGTAAAGTAATTGTTTCCTAGCTTAATGTAGGTGTTTCCTGTTGTTAGAAGGGAGAGAGTTATATCTGTGGAGCAGCGGAGAAATGACATCCAAAAGTGTCGATGATGGATGCCATCATGGTTTGAACAGTTATCAAGACCCCCTGACCAGATAGGTTGCAACAGGTGGTACGGGGGCATTTTCAATTTCAAATGATTTACCTATGCCCCTGAATTGCAATATATCACAAGGGGAATGGGCAGAATATGTGATCCATTTATTGGGAAAATGCTTTGAGTTGCAAATGCGGAGTTACCCCCTACAACTGATGGTAGACAGAATCAGCGATGGTGTCTTGACAAAACAGACAATCGTCAAGCGCAAATATGCCCATTTCATTTCAGCTGCTCACGCTATTGTAGGCCAAGAGAAAGGAATCGAGCAAACTTAAAAAATGCAACGGATTCCTCCTACAGGGTATCCAGTAAGTACTAGCGACATTCACTTATTTGTCTCATTTCATTCTTCTCTTTTTCTTCAATCCAAATCACCTTTCTAGACAAAATCTGTTACAGTTGTGAAAAGATTTTCAAAGAAAGTTCGTTAAAAAATGAGTACATACAAGTTAATAACAAAAATGACACCATTTTGTTGAGGTTATTTAGGTTATTGTTTATTCTTTCATGTGAACTACTATAAATGGGTAGCTATGATCAATCTGGTATAGGATATTGGGTGACAGACATCAAAACAATGGCCTTGACATGAGGACTTGACCACTCACGACTACTAGAATCTGCTACCCAGTTTGATGCTATGAACATTAGCAAATAAAAGATCCTTAGTGCTTACAATAGCAAGACCAAAAGATTACTCTTACTATCTCCAGCGATCATACAAGTGACGTTCAATCCACCTTCCATAAGCCTAAGTTATCAACTTAGTACATCATCCTCATCTTCAAATACTTCTATGACCTGCCTAATGTAAAGTATTATTCAATACACTTTAATTCTGTTGACTGTTCGGTTGGTTAAAAGGAGGAGTGGGTGCCATTATCGTAGCTCTTCTCCTTTGCAGGAAGGCTGAATTCGTAGGTGGATCTGCTCGTAAGAGGAAGTTATGGGCTTCTTGTCCTATCATGGTTGTTCTATCAACAACAGTATTAAAACTCTCACAATTGTGGCATTGAACACCTAAGAAGTGCCACCCTCGATCGGCTTGAATAACTTCACAGTCATTGCACTTAATCGTTACCACTTTTGCAAGCTCTGGGGGCACAGGCTGCAATGCAATCCCCATAGCCATAGCATCCCAAGTCGGTTTCATCCTCTCGTGGGTCTCGGCAGTTTTCTTACAACATGGGCATCTACTATCATGACTTGCTAGTTCTCTAAAGCAATGCCAATGGATTGCATGACCGCAAGGCAATTCATGTGATGCATCACGAGATGAGAACAAGTCTTCCTGACACACAGGGCAGTTGCTCATGAATTTTCCGACCTGGCAATTATGACCATCAAACAACTCTTTGTCTATGCACATCCCACAGTCTTGACAGTGCCGAAAATTCTCTCCGCCACCAACACGACAAAACCCGCAATCAGGGCAATGATAAGGTCGCTCTTCATTGGACATCCACAAATTGCAAATGGCGCAGTGATATTCGCCAAACTGAGCATTGCAATTGACACATAAATTTGTTTTGCTACTTTGTCTGGTGAAGCATTCCCGGCATATGATTTCTTTAATGGCAAATCGGTCTATATTGTGATGTTCCGGGGGACCTTCAGAGTCTAAATTCATAGGCATTGAATTTGTTCTCAGATGTTTTTGGAACTTTCTCTTCCCTCTACTCGTATTGGGAGGGCAATCATGGTCCATTGACCCGAATCCATCCGGATCCAGTAGTGGGGGTAGAATTGGACAGTCGTCATGACAGATGCGGCAACCAAATGTTGCACCACAGCATGGGCTGACTATTGAGCACTTCCTATCGTAATGAGTACATGTTGGTGCACTTTCTACAGCACGTCTTGAGAATTCTTCCGAGGTTTGATGTGGTATAGATTGGTCAGAACAGCCCGCCATCGGAACGGTTGTGGTGGAGGATTGATATGGATGTTTCTTCGCCCATTCCTCAGATACACCATTGCTTGATGGAGCTACATCTGATAAAATATGGTCCATGGAGGTACCCATTGGTTCGATCTCCATAGCATCGTACATAGTCGCCCCATCACTACTTCTGCGGCGATGGAAGTTACCTCTGCTCTCGTCTGGCTGCACATCCTCTTGTTGCTGCTTTTCTGCGGCTAACTTGGCCTTCATCTCCAAATATGGATTTACGGGACAATCGTAACTAGCTCTCCTCCCGTCCATTAAATTCTGGACACGACGTCTCTTCTCGAGTGGTGGGATACTTGGGTCTTTCATAATGAGTTGAATAGATGCACGCCGTTCATTTTGTTGCACTTCCGTCATCGTAGCACGGCGAGGGGGTCCTGTAGAGGAAGAGATAGTTGTAGGAGATGCAGTGGAGATGAGGTCGGCTACTGAGCCGGTTGCTGCTGGTGGTATTTGTCTCGGGCCGCTCATTATGGATTAGATTGCGAGATAATGAGCTCTAGATTTACGTCCATCCAGCTGGCCGGCCATTGCATTGTGGACAAGACAGGAGTCGCGATCCGTGATCGGTGATCGATCCGTGATCAAGCCAAGCAGAAAACAGAAAACTGATGTTGCCGCCGGGCCGACGGCCACGGATACCACTTCAACGAGAGATCATAGGTTTACAATAATTATACACACAGTACAGTTTAGAGACCACAGAGAGAAGAGCAACCATGAAAGTTCCAAGAAATACCATGCTGCTGCTGGTGGCAGCCCCTCCGGCATCTGCATTTAATGCATTGGTGCACCGGCTTTGCCCGAGAGGCACAAGAAAAGCAATTACCCAAATTACTCAAAATACATCACTGAAAATGTCTGACTTTGACTTTCCATCAGCTATGCCCGAGAAGCCAGTTCAAAGTATTGAAGAGCAATTAAGAGACTCGGCCACAACCTTTATTGCAGATATTACAGCTCGTCTGGGGGATGGGGTTGCTCCTCCGCCAGAGCTAGAAGCACTGAAGAAGGTTCGAGATGATGAAGGAAGCGATGTTAAAGCTTTGTCCCTAAAGATATACGAGCTAATGATTGGTGAGAACTTAGATATTCTTAAATATGATTCAATATGCGCATGTTTCTTAACACTGAAAAACTGAATGCAACGTAACAGAACAAGGGATGATGTACGACATAGACGCAGATACTGGAGCGTTAACACCAACTCAATTTGACATAAAGAACAATCTTGATATTCCAGAAGTGAAAGCTGAGTTTAGGCATCTCTACACATATGGTATGGAGTTAATTAAAAGAGATATGATTGATATTGAGACTGTTAAGGATTGTGTCAAGACTAGGTTGATTGAACGCACTGGACTAAGCCCGGAAGAATTCGATAGATGGCTCGGATTCTAGTTCCCTAAAGAGTAGCTCACAACAATAGGCCAGGTTCAACTAGATCTCAACAACCATTGACAGCAAATAAAAACCCTTTGTTTAGCATTAGTCATATTCTCAACCAACTGATGTCACTTTGGAAATACTTACCGCCGAACACTCTGATTCTATACAAAACTAAGAAGCACCTTTTGGTTTTACTGCATCAGGACCAGTAGGAACAATTTCTCCAGCAGCTTCCACCTCCCCGCGAAAGTAAGCAATAGTCTTCAACAAACCTTCTTCGACACTAACTTTCGGCTCCCAACCCAACTCTCTTCTGGCAGTAGAAATATCAGGTTCGCGTTGACTTGGATCGTCGGCCACCTTCGGCATAAAGATTATTTCACTTTTAGATTGCGTCATATCACGAATCTTTATCGCAAAGTTTTTGATGGAGTATTCATCAGGATTGCCAAGATTAACTGGCATATCATATTCTCCATTCATTAAGGTACGCAGTCCCAATACCAAGTCCTCGACATATTGGAAGCTTCTAGTCTGTTCCCCATCACCATAAATTGTGATATCTTTGTTTTGGAGCGCCTGGATAATGAAATTCGACACAACTCTGCCATCGTTTGGATGCATTCTTGGTCCGAATGTGTTGAAGATCCTGGCAATCTTGACATCATAGATTAGACAGATTTTTTTCAGCAAAGTCAGGGCGCAATCTCAGACAAAGAAAGAAAATGAACTGATGAAATATGTTATGAACTCACTCTAAGGTTGAGGATGTACAATGACGGTCTAACGACTGGGTTTGTTTTCTTAGGGGCTGATTTCTTTGCCTTTGTTCGCTTAATCTGGGGCAGCCACTGAATGTGATCACGGTGAAAAAGATGGTGGCTGTTAGTAGCTGCCATCATGAAATAAATGGTGGATGTCTATAGATAATAGTTGTTTTATGAGAGAGTGTATTACATCTACTAACTCCAAGTTGGTAGCGATACTCTCATTATGCAAATCCAGCTCAATCCAGCTCCGTCGAGCAGATGGACGTCTTATGATACTAATCAAATAGAAGCACCCTCTTCTCCATCTGCCTTGGGTAAAGGACGTGGCTTATCCCACCCGACCTTCTTAACACCTTCATAGTCCTTGCTGTAGTGGACGACATAATGTTGATTGATCAGTCCGCCTGGGAATATCTCTGCAATCTTTGCAAAGGCGTTCACGTAGATCGGTTCAGTCTCGAGTTTTTTGGCAGTAAACGGACCGAGAGCTGGTCCTGCCGTGTCGGCCTTGCCAATCCTGCAATTCCTCGTACGTGGGTAGTGTTGCAGCAGTAGCTTCTGGTCACGAATCAATCGATTCATCGAATCGCGATTATCCTTGATCGTCGGTGCGGGGAGTTGACCGATTTTGAGGCCCATTCCAACCAAACGACCGAGATAAGCTGAACTCTGGACAAAGTTCGGTGCCAGGAAGATTGATGTCTGTTCAATTTGCTTCTCGATCGTTACATCAGGTGAAGAACTGGCCTGCGCAACTTTGATCGTCGGCATGCCGTCCACTTTTGAGGTCTTTTCTCCATGTCCGAAGATCTCATCAAAGTGAAATCCGACAATCGCTCCTTCTGCTTGGTCCACCATATGTGTCATATTCCCATCATTTACTTTTGTTGCGCCATTGATCGGTTTTGGCATATATACATACATGAAGTCTCTCATGGCAAAAGTCACGGAATGTTGCTCAGTTTCATCGATTAGCGTGAAGAAGCGAACGCCCTCTCGACCCATCAAGTTATTCAAGAGACCCCTCCCGCCTTGCCAACAGTCATCTGGATGTCTTATAAGATGAGCCTTCTTTTGGTATATTTCTAATAAAGGATTCACGAGCTCCTGCGGAATGACTCCGAATGCCGATTTGAGGAGAAAATTTATAATCAGAAGCTCTGCCTCTCGAGTGGCATAGAACTTCGTCTCCGCCTTCTCATTGTGGTTATTATTCGGAGACTTCTGATGAAGAGGAGAAAGACTACCATCCTTTAGAAGGTTTCGTTTCGTAGAGTCATAACCAGAGTTGTGCTGTGTCGTGGAAAGACGCGAAAGTGGAGTGCGATGGGGGGAGCGTTGGGATATTGCTGCTCGAGGTGACTTTGAATGACGATTTACTTCTCCAATACCATCATTGGGAGTCGAGCGCTTTGTGGAGTCTCCTTTACAATTCATCAGTCTGTCCTTTGTCCGTAGTCTGTCCTTCGTCCGTCGAATCTTTATCGAGATGAGATTGCTGACGATCTATCTAGTATTGGCATTGGGGTGGTGAGTTGGTTGGATTGATATCGGCTGTGTGTTGGTTGTTGGTTCGTTGTCTTGTATAAATCAACTTGGCTTGATCGCGCTGTCATTTTTTTTCCCGCAGATTTCTTTCTCCCGCCTAATCTGTTGTAATTCTTCAATCTTCAATCTTCAATCTTGAACACTCTTCAAACGCCGCCGAATATCGAACCATGGCCTCCCGTCAGCCTTCCCAGCCTTCCTCAATGAATTCTGACAATAATAATGAGGCATCCGCAAACGCATCCGCCGACGCATCCACCAACGCCCAACTCCCGATGGGTACCGGGGTAAAACACGACCGACTTCATTACCCGATTCCAGCCACACTAGCTGCATCGCATACAAATAATGTTTATTCACAGAACACACGTGAATTAAACAAATTGATGAAGTACGATAAGACCGACGTAGAAGAATCCAAGAAATGCGCGTCTGTGAAGGGAACTACTGATTACATCATGAAATTGATGGGGGAAGCTTCATCCAATGTTGAGGGCAGCAATGGATTTGCTTCGGCCATAGGTAACACCGACTACGTAATGACTGCTGAAGATATGGACAGATTTTATCAGGAAAAAGCTGAGTTTGCGTACATGTTTAAAGTAAAAGACAGGGACAATATAGCATATAGAACGCAAACTTTTGCCAGCTACGATGGCAAAACGACGAAAGAACAAAGATTGCGACGGAAGATTGATGAGTTTGAAAGGAGATTAGGGGGGGAAAAGGATCACTTTACTGTCGTTGACGAAAAGATCACTTGCAAGCGTTGTAAGAAACCTTTTGGAGCGGAAAAAGAGGTGAATCATGACAAATTGTTCTTTCATGTTAATACAGGATGCAGACAGGGGAGAAGTAAAGTTGAAGATCATATATACAAATATGAAAAGAGTGAGGAGGGGGAGGTGGGGCTCTTCATCCCAAGCGGAGATTATGCATGGTGTACTTTCTGCGAGAAAAAAATAAAACAACATGATCGAGCAACATTACGTCGACATGCAGAATGTCACCGCAAAAAAAGCAAGTAATCCCCCAGTGCATTGTAGAGCTACTAAACTAGTATCACTCATTGAGAAAAAACCCTATTATTTGATCATCTAATTTATTTATTAATAACCACGTCGCTGTTCTCTTTCCCTCATCGAAACAAGACACACCATTTTGCTGTTTGTATGCAAACATCATTGTCTCGGCAACTCTCTTTCCCTCATCGTAACAAGCCTGACGAATCAAGATGAGACGTGTAAATAAATTATATTTGATGACACAATTTGGTCCACTCACCCTCGGCCCGATAGTATTCACATTTCCCCAATAACTCTCAGGTTGAGGATGTACGTTGGGATCACCATAAATCTCACTAGTGCTCGCAAGCAAGATTCTAGCCTTCACCCTCTTAGCCAGCCCCAACATATTAATTGTCCCCATGGTTGAAGTCTTGATGGTCTTCACAGGATTATACTGATAATGAGGAGGAGATGCAGGACACGCTAAATGATAAATCTGATCAATCTCGAGTAAAATTGGCTGAGTGACATCATGCCGAACTAAAGAGAAATTGGGGTGATGAATCCAGTGTTCCACATTTGATTTTCTTCCCGTGAAGAAGTTGTCCAACACTACAACCTCATGACCTTCCGACATGAGAAGATCTACGAGATGCGAGCCAACAAAGCCAGCACCGCCAGTGACCAGGATCTTTTTTCGCAGAGAGTCTGCGAGACGTTTGGTTTCAATGACATGAGGAGTTTGAGGGGTTGGGATAGATTGAGTGGATAGAAGTTGTTGTTCGGCGACGAAACGTTCGACTTGAACTTTTTTGGATTCGAGATGGGATTCTGCACCAGTTGATATCATGGTCGAGATCTGTCGAGCGATAGATAGAGATTCGAGATTTCGAGATTTGGGTGACGGAGACGGGAGGTGAGAGGTGACGGATAGGTGCGAGAATCCACACGATATTCGGGCGTGTGGAATTTGGTAGAATGTCGCTTTTTACAATGACGGGAATGATACATAACTTTCTCGGGATTTTCACATGGACGCCCCCCCCGCCCCCCGCCCGCCCGCACCCCGCACCCTTCTCACACTAAAATCTCATAATAATAGTAACAAGGTCATTTTGAGGGTCATTGATCATCATGCATGGTGTAATCGCCCCACGTAGGGGTAAAGAGGGTAGCGGGGGCCAAAGAAAATTTTGGGGGATGCTGTTAGGGGAAATTAGGGTCGTAAAGTTAGGGAAATGTGTTATTGTTAGGGTACTATAGGCCTTAATAGTATCCTTTTTAGGGGTAAACGGGGTCGCGCGGACCAAAGAAAATTTTGTTGGGTACTATGTTGGGGTAAGTAGAGCATATCTCATAATAATATACTTTAGTAGCAAGCTCATCGGAGGGTGAAATAATATCATCATGTTGTAAGTTTAAGTTTATTGTGATTGAGGTCCAGTGCAGGATCTTAGAGGCTGATGGGATTGATTTGCTAAGTTGAAAAACAGTTCAATTAGCCAGTCAAAGTCAAAAGTCAAGAGGTAATTAGAGTAATGAAGAGAGGACTTGTGGCTAAATGATTGGATAGTAAATAGCCTGAGAAGGGTCTAATGAGGATAGGTAGTTCAAAAGTCACAATCTTTGGTGGGGTTAGTAGAGGGGGTGTCTCATAAGCAATAGCAGTTCTTATGTAGTGGTCATTTCTTAAATTATATGTCATTGATAAAGTAGGAGTAAGAGTACAAAAAATAAACTATGCAAATTAAAAAACAAACAATCATATATTACCGATAATAAGAGTTGCAATTTTGTGTTGCATTGTTTATCAAGCAATGGGAGAGACATCAGCACAGACTATGAAAGTTTAAATAAAATGGCAATACTAGAGAGGATACAATACAGAGGTAGATGATGTGATCAAGATCATTGAGTTTGTTACTTGAAGTAAATATTTCAATTTCAAACATTTAATTTTGTAAGCAAAATTTTTCATTGATCAAAAAATTTCAGCAGGCCCCAGATTCGCCCGAAACACACGCTTGCGCTAGCCGGGCGCAGCCCGCTAGTAATGACAATGGCAACAACAGCACGTATTGACATCGATGGCACGGGGATGTTTGGTTAGTATGATCCCGTCCATTCACGATACATCGTCTTGTATTCAACATGATTATCTCTTGACAGATTCTACTCACGTGTTGTCATTTTCATCATTAGGGGGGTCGATTGCAGTATCTCGCTCGATGCCTGCCATTTTGAATGATAGAATCAGTTCTTATGCATGGACTTCAATTTGCGATGATATTGATAGGGCGTTAGAGCCATTAAATGATGCAATGAAGCGTTTGGTTAGTACGAATATCTTCTTTCTGCGGCCATAGTGTTGTATTTACACCCCTTTCATGCCGCCGCCTTCTTTCAGGGTAACATGATGAAATGGTTCACATGTATAGAAATGGGATTAATCATTGCATTCTTAGCTCTTGTCTTTACCATGATCGGAAGATCCTCATATGGCGAATTTCCCTATTACATGATTCCTCTTCCCCTTGCCATGGTACTCTCATGCTTGTTCTTCCCAATGACAATGTTCTGGTTTGTCAAGATTAGCACCCAATCACAAGCAGAAATGAAAAAGGTGTGCGAAGATCTTTCTGCAAAGCATCAAGGAGTTTCGTTTTCATTGCGAGATGAGCAAGTTCTTGTAAATAATGGAAATCGGGTTAAAATGCAAGCTAGGAGTTACATTGAAGGTACGTTCTTGTGCTAATACTCACTCTCTGTTGTCATCTGTGCCAAAAATGAATTCTCACTATATGATGATGTTCAGTTTCTGTAGTATCAAATAATGAGGTCCCCACCGCAACCGCTGTTCCTGCATTCAATCCGGCAGTTACTTCAAACCAATTAGATTCTTTTTTGGGATCTGGAACTGTGATCAAATCGTCGGTAGACAGAATGAGAGAGTTGGAGGAGATGAGAGGACTACTGACTGATGAGGAGTATCAACGGAAAAGAGCTGAGATATTGTCAGCAGTATAAGAATATGTAAAATAACTTTGTAACTATGTGACATGATATGGTAGATGTCACATCTCTTTGGGCGGCAACTCAACATGTAGTATGTTGACATAATCATTCCCAATGAAGCGATGAACTATATATTTCTATGCCTTTACTTTTTGCTTTAAAAGAGTAGCCATAGTGCTTCCAGTGCTATCCACCATGGAGGTGAACTGTCCCTTTGGATTTCCCAATAATGTACGTGGACTACCATACTCCAATAACTGTCCATTGCCAAGCACAAGAATTTTGTCGTAGTCAATGACAGTATCGATCCGATGAGCAATTGCTATGATTGTTGCTGTACTAAACCGCTCTCGCAAAGTCTGTTGAAGTAGTCTATCAGTGGCTTGGTCTACATTTGCAGTGGCTTCATCTAATACCTTAAGAGAAGAAAAGGGTAGTCAGATGATAAAAAATCACCACAAACGCCGCAACAAACGTTGATAACATACTAATATTCGGCTATTTGCCAAAACTGCTCGAGCCAAGCACAATAACTGTCTCTGTCCAACAGAGAAGTTTGAGCCACCTTCGCTGACAACACCGTCCTAAAGAAAAGAAAAATTGGTTTGGACATGAAATTATGTCAAACTAAAACAAAAAACAATGAAGTGTCAAGCCTTACCAAGCCATTTGGGATGTTCTCAATAGTCTCTAGCATATGGACAGCGCGGAGCGCATTTCTTAGGCGTTCATCTTCCTCTTCCCCTGATGCTACTGGATCTTTCAATAGAATGTAAAAATAGAAGTTATATCTTGGTGACTGAAGTATAAATCCAGACTGGGACAACTTACAAGGATCAAGGTTCTCTCTGATAGTACATCCACTAAACAGCACGGGTGTTTGAGTAATGACGGCCATGTTTGTTCTGACCGTATGAAGCCCCAGTGTAGATATATCAACACCACCAATCATTATGGACCCTGTTTCAACTTCACAATTAAGAGATCAAGCAATTCAAATTAGCCAAATATCAATCAAAGCGAATATGAAAGCTTTTAATTACCTTCAAGAACTCTAAACAGAACCTGTAACAAGCTAGTCTTTCCTGCACCCGTTCGACCGACTATCCCCACTCTCTCTCCAGGCTGAATGCTAAAGCTCAAGTCATAGAGGCAAAGGGGCAAGTTCTTCCTATAACGTGTGCTAATATTCTTGACTTCCACAGATGGCTCCTTAGGCCAGTCTTTTTGATCCTTATCAAGCTCGGTAATAAGGTGTGCTTCCTGAGGTATAGAATGGCCAAACTCCCACACTCTCTCAACTGATACCATGTGGTTGGTAACCTCAGCGCTCTGCCTTACCATGTATGGGAAATTGGATGACGCAAGTTGTAATAGTAGTGAAAGCGCGAGACCCAAAACCGCTGCATCTAGACTGAACCAACCCTGATCTTGTATGACAACTGCACTTAGCGTTGATGCGGATAGAAAGACAAACGATAGAAAATCTAACTTAATTGCAAACCATCTTGAGACACTGATGAAAGCAAACTGAGACTTTATTAGTGTGTCATGACGGGTCTCGAACTTGGAGGCGAAGTATAATCCCTTTAAAGGAGAACAAAGAAAAATCGATACCAGGAATAAATGAACTCTATAACAAGACGGGAAACAACTCACTTTGTAGTTTGCTCGAATAGTCGCGATACCAGCCATACTCTCTGACATCATAGCTGGCAATAGAATGAATAACCAAGTCAGAAAATTGTCATATTTGAAAAGATAAGAATGACAACATACCATATATTGGACTTTTGCTCAGCCCTTCCAATCGTTTTAACTCTCTTGTTGTTTTGACAAAAATTTCTCTGTAGAAAAGGAATGCCAGAAGTAGGAACGGGAAGACGACTAAAACCAGAGGTAAAATGATCATAGCACTTATGATGCTTCCTCCAAACCTACATAGTATATGAATTATTTGTAAAATCAGCAGTAGACAAAATAAGCTACCTATAAAAAAAATTCAAGTGGATGCACTCACATTATGAGCCCAACACCGAATTCATACATAACCAACGGCAATTGCTCATCAACTAGGAGGAATAAGAAGTGAAAAAAATGGCAAATCACATATTTTTGTACTGAACATGAAGCCAAAGTACTAACCAATGCCTACATCGCTAGCGAACCTAAACAATACGGATGAAGCAAATGACGAAGAAAAAGAACAATCAGTGACTGAATACATGGGTCAAGGCTCATCTGATCCATGTATGTTCATGCAGGGTTGTTTGTACGAACCGGTTCAATATTCTGCCAATTGGGTTTGTATCATAAAACTCGATTGTCGCACGTAAAACCGATCCCAGCATTTGATTGTGTAGAACCTTCGAGGCATGTAGGAACAGATTAAAGCTCATCAGCGCCCGCATGATTGCAGCGAGAGAAGTCAAAGCAGTCAATCCGAACACGATTCCATACCTAAAATTTTGTTCACAAATGAAAATGTTAGGCGCTTCATGGTCTAAAAGGAGTCCACGTTGTGTAGGCTTTTACAGGTGTGCTTACCAACCAATAACATCTTGGTTTTCTGATTCTGCCCACAAGCCAACCACATACATTGTAACCAGATAAATAGCTTGTGTCAACGAGAAGACAAATAGAAATAAGGCAGCGACAATTCTACCACCCAGTGCTTCCATATAAGAAAGCCAAGTTTTTCTGTTAATGACTCCAGTACGTCGCTTTTCTTCAAATGAATTATCTTGTGATGCAGCCTCTACGTCTTTTCTAACTATTTCTTCGATTTGATCAAACTTTTGAACGTTACCATCTTCGTTGATGACGTCTTCGTGCAAAGCTGCTGAAAGATTATTTGTCTTCAAAGTACAGTCAGTAAAAGAACCAGAACAAGCTACTGTACCACTATCCATCAAAATACAGATATTATCACCATTTGTGAATTGCAGTTGATGTGTCACCAGAACAATGCATTTGCCACGTTTCAACCCAAGTTCTTGAATGGCATTACAAAAAATATATCGGGCAACTTTGGGATCAACCGCTGACAGAGGATCATCAAGAACAAGAATATCCGAATCACAGTAAAGCGCCCTTGCTAATGCAAGACGGGCCTTTTGCCCCCCGCTGAGTTGCACTCCTCTATCACCCACAATTGTTTGATCACCTCCAGGAAAAGACGCAAAATCTGACTCCAAGCAGCATGCCTTGATGACACGTTGGTACCAGCAATTATCAAGTTCTAATCCCATTGTAATATTATCTTGCGCAGATCCATCCATTACCCAGGGATCTTGTGATGCATAACTGATGGTTCCATTACAATAAATCTGGCCACTAGAAATGGACAGCTCTCCGATAATTGCTTGAAGGAGGGCGGATTTTGAGCTCCCTACAGGTCCAATCACACAGTACAGCTTTCCACGCGAAAATTCTAGAGCATTTTCAATACTCAGTGCCACGATCTTCTTTTCTGAATTATCATCCCAGTAGCATATCGTACCGTCTGCGATTTCTATACATTGTTCCTTGTCACAGTCACTCTCCTTTTTCTCATCATGTCCCACATTTCGAAAGGACTGTGTCTCTCTTTGATTTGGCAGGCCCAAAAATCTTTCAATACGTTGACAAGCAACATAGCACTCTGATAATCCCATGACAGCATTTGGTATGTGCTTCGTCACACTGTATTGTAATTGATTGAACAACGTGTAAGTCGGGTAGACAATGCTAGGAGTTAACCTCCCTCCAAAAGCCACATACAAGGCAAAGACCGAAACTGACAAGAACAAGCTACTGAGGTAATAAGTTGCATCATTACAAGCTTTCAGACGACTAGTGCTCCGTAGTCTCTGTATCTCTTGGCGTCGTATGCTTGCTATTTTCCTTTCCAGTTCTAATTCCCAGCCCTGCAGTTTCAGCACTCTGGCTCCTGCCACTGCTTGCGACACCAAGGTGACACGTGCATCAGTTAGATGAGCTACTTTGTGTCTCAGATAGACAAAACGCCTACCCAACCAGAACTGAAGAGGAACTACCACAAGTATCAACAGCGCATAACCAAAGAGGAATACTAACATATTACGAACCAAATATTCATTGGGGAGAGGTAAAGGTGTAAGACATTGAATCAATTAACAAATATGCACTCCAGAAAAAGAAAGAAGCACTGACCAGGTCCAATGCTCCAAATTCCTACACCCAAAATACTCAAGATCTGGAAGCAAGTAGAGTGGGACAGCGAGAACATCGTGTAAGAAGATGTTCCTGTCAATTAAATATGAGATAGTTGATTTTGTTTACCTCGACTGGAGAAGCAAGCAGAAGATTGGCATAAATGGCAGTGAGTTGAAATCTCTCAACATCATTGGAAGCCAGATTAGTAATATGTCCACATGTTGTGTCATCATTTCGAATCGAAGGAAGACGTAGAGTCTTTGCATATATAGCTGCAGTCAACCCCGATTTATAGTGCAGACCTTTACGATAGAGCATGAAGAACGAGTGCTGTTTCGATGGGAATGCGATGAGGCCGCATCCTATTATTGCAAATGCCCAAATATAAGCTTCGTAGCCTTTCGGGTCTTCTAGTCTGTCCAGGAGTATTCCCAAGAACACAGCTTGAGCAATTTTAACAGATCCATTCAGAATAATGAGGCATCTACTTGCACATGTACTACGGATATAATCTCTAAAGAGGGCACGTGCCAGACTGGGCGTTCCCTTACAGTTCTTCTTTTCATGTTCCCATAATTTGCAGATGTATTCTTTATTGAATTTGCTACGGTCGACTTCATCAATGACAGGCAAATCACTGAAGTTCAGAGGCTGTTCTCGACCGAGATCTACCAGGGGTTTGTTCCAAGAGAACCAAAATCGTGACCAGAAAGAGGCTTTAGATAGCGGAGAGACTAATACTTCTTCGGTCGTCATTGATAACAGTTGTGGTTGTGGGTGCTTGGAGTTGTTACTGTGATGATTACGTATTATTAGGTATGAGCTATGAGCTACTAAAATACTAAAGCCAAAAGCCAAAAGCCAGCGGCCAGCGGTACCAAACTAAAACCATAACCATCGGAACACTTTTTTCTAGCCCCGCGGGCTGTCAGCCCAGAAAAATTAGAGACCTCATTCAGGCAACCCTCGCGG
>JALLPH010001618.1:0-12235 GCA_036939855.1 Cyclotella choctawhatcheeana
ACAGAGCTGTGTCTTGGCTTTCCAACGCTGTTTTCACTTTGATCTAACTCCTTTTTAAAGTAAAGTTAGCCCTACTACGAAAAAATTACAGAGGCCCTTGGGCTTCCGGGAGAAGCCCATAGCTGGATTCCTGTTAAGGAAGACATGCAAAAAATAGGTAGGGGCATTACTAGTGAGTTGAACAAAGACAAATTCATTCTTGCAATCTTCGCAAGATAATTGAGGAGGAGGAGGGGATGAATTACTATTTAGCATTCTCTGAACGCAGCATTTGTTCACTTTTTTGCCAATTAATAGCATTTTCTGGTCATACCCAGCATTTTCTGAACATGAATACTGAGAAAATAATGCTGTTCACTTTCTGCTACCTTTTCCAGTCAAATTAGAATATTTTTTCCAGACCTTTTTTGCTTTTAAAATATAAAAAACTTTCAAAACTGAAATTTTCATCTTCAGCATTTTCTGAACTGATGTAGCATTTTCTGAATGGTGTTCAGCTTTTGTATCTTCCTCAGCATTTCGTGAACATGCTGTAATTCACATCATTTTTACCTCTCTTACTTAGCATTTTCTGAACAAGGGCTCCATATGTTAAATATTATGTACCTAAATTCTTTCTATAAAAGTACCCAGGTATGTACTCATTAGGTGCAAACGTCAGTTTCCCCCAGTTTCCCCTCCAAAAAATGACACCATCCCACAATCTATAACCACAAAGTCAATTAATCACTCATCAATTACATCAACAATAAGGCATCTGATTTTGCTGGCAGTCAGACAATTGAACAACAACCTGCTCTGCCATCATAAATAACAACCACTTGAGTCTCTTACCCACACGCTAGTATTTGTATTGTAGGAGCAATAGTTCCACTACCCGAAGGTGCCGATGTAACTGTAACCAATCCATTTGGCAGTGTTGTTGTTTATGTCTTTGTTGGCGTCGGGGTCATAATTTCTAGACCAAGCAGGAGTAACTGCACCACTTCCACCATCAGCAGCCACATAAGCAGGAAGTGAATTGTCAATCAAATATTCACAAGGAGGACAATTTCGAATATCCTTAGGCGGCAGGCCAGTTTTGCGGAGATAAAAATAACACACCATGCGCTTTTTACCGCTGGATGGACAGGCTCGGGTAAAATGCTTGTGACATAGGCTATTTGCGCTTGGGCATGCAAATGTTCCGGCCATTGAAGAGAGCGCATTCACAATAATAGATTAGATGGCCGAGAATCTATTGATTTTGCGATGCGATACCACGATTCATCACAAACCGATCTGTTGGCATAATATGAAGCAATGAACCAATGAATTTGCCGTTTTTTGTGCGGAGATCTGATGCTGATGAACACGTTGATGTGCAGAACAACTCTATGGTGGCTAAAGTACGATGCACCGTGCTGGTTGCCTAATTGGATTGAATTGAAGGAAATGATTTTCTGAGTTGATGGAATCCAGCAGGCAACGACGAGTCACCGTGGGTCTGCCGCTATGGACTAAGTGCCAATATCATTTATTTTGTGTCATGATGTGGTCAGCCCCAAGATTGACATCAGAGAAGAGAAATATCAAAATATGGTACATGCGAAGGCCATATTGACATCCTGAGAAAAGAGGGATATTCGTGATCCATTGACACGAATTATCGGAATTGTCCCACGGAGAGCGAGAGAGATAAGCGTGAATGTCATTACTAACACGATTTACTGTGAGTGAACAAATCCCCAAGAGGACATTTTCGTGTGCTCTCCACAAGTTCGCAGTACCTATTAGTGATTTGTACAACAGCCCTCAGGTCATTGATCCCAAAAATAATATTTTTGGCAAGAGAGATGCACTATGAGCGAGTCCAACTTGGTACTTTGTGTGTCTTGTGAAATGTCAAGAGATCTCTCACAAATCAAGAGGTCTCTCAGAAGACAAGTCAATTCGATCAGCAAATAATCTCACGAAAAGCCAAAAATCGAAAACAAACAACACGAATGTTTTGCATCAAAGCAGCCTTCCTACTCTTACTCTCCCTCTCTGCTGTATCGCCTGTACAAAGTGACGCCAGTCGCGCTAGCCGTCGCAGGCTCACCTCCGATACCAACATCATTGGTGCCCTACACGAACAACTAAGTCAAGGCATCGATCATCCTAGGTTTACTCTTACTGCAAACTCCATCCCAAACGAAGGAAACCTCTTTACTAATGCTGATGAGTCATTCGAGATTGACGTAGTGTTGACAGATCCGTCTGTAAGTCAGTCGTCTTCTTTCTCAGTGGACGGAGGCCCACCCACATCCGTGCAGACGAAATCCAAGTTTTTCATTTCGGATCAAGGCCACGACTGCAATCAGTCCAAAGATTTTTCCATCCTTCACGTCGACGAAGAGCAATGATTAGTCAGTGGCCTTGTTCAGAAGGATGGTGTGTTATTCAAGTTGGAGCAACGTCGTGGCGGTTCCACTTTTGTTTCCGAAGTGAGAGATTATAAACCTCCAGAGGATTGGGAATGTACCGAGGCTCATGAATCACCTGAACCCGAGCCTATTGCATTGATGGATCCCACTGTCGATCGTGGAGCCCGTCGTCTTGATCACTCTCATGATCGTTCTCACAACCAATCTCATGATCATTCTCATGAGCACCACCGCCACCACCATTCTCATGGGGATTACAAAACCTTGAAACTTGGCTCTACTTCCGAGTCTATCTTCTCTCATGTATCTGGTATTGACTCCAATATTCTCAAGAATCGCCGTCGTGTATATGCTACTGATAATTACCCTAAGAAGTGGTCGTACCAGGTAGATTTGTACATTGAAATTGACCAGGCTTTGGTTGATCAGCATGATGTCGATAAGGTGAACATGCCANCGTACCAGGTAGATTTGTACATTGAAATTGACCAGGCTTTGGTTGATCAGCATGATGTTGATAAGGTGAACATGCCAAACACAATCGCATATGTAAATGCGTTGATAACTGCGTCTAGCTCCGTGTATGAAAAAGAAGTCGATACTCATTTGCACGTCATGCATATTGCGAAAACTAACATCTATGATGCCTCGACGAGCACAAGTGCAGCATTAGATGTGATGATAAACACATATAGCGAGTCTGGCGGCTGGCATTACTCGGATCCTGTTACGGGACAAACACCAGATTTGCATCACGGCATATTTGGTAGAAGCATGGGTGGAGGGGTTGCTTATCTAAATGCAGTTTGCGATTCACAGTACGGGTAAGCTTTTCGTATCTTTTCTGTTTATTCTGCCAATCTGCAATCCACTCATTCAGAAACGTTGCACTAAAAACACTCCAAGATACGGTCTCAGTGCAGGTATCCGTGGTTCATTTGATAACCTTTCCAGTGGAGTGATGTTTTGGGATCTAACGGTTATAATGCACGAACTTGGCCATAATTTTGGATCAAGGCACACACACGACGATGTCGGCTATAGTGTAAGTACCTGATCTGCTTTTGCTGTTTGCATTTCCTTAAATCACAATGCATGCTCATTTAATATAATTCAATAAATAGCCCAAAGTTGATGCATGCGGAGCGGGTTCCTGCAACAGTTTAGTAACAAGCAATTTAGTCCAACAAGGAGAAGCGACAATCATGAGTTACTGCCATCAATGCGGAGGAGGTACTTCTAATATAGGATATACATTCGGTGGCCATTGGAACGGAGGTGATAGAAGTGACATCAATAATTGGGTCGACAACGACGGATCAGTCCCTTTCAGTAATGATCCTCGACGCGTATCCAAAACAATGTACGAGCACGTCTCTTCTCGCGGTCAATGCGTCGATCCTTACCTTCCAGTCCCATCACAGATCTGTACTGTTGACTCTCAATGTGACGGTGGTAATCTTTGCACTATTGGCATTTGCGATGTCACTGGGACATGCACTAGTGTCATGAGAGATGGCTGCTGTGGGAACAGTGTATGCGAAGCCGGCGAGAATGGAAACAATTGCTCTCAAGATTGTACATTCACACTTTCCACCCCTACGAGCTCGTCAAACTATGTTCCCTACGGAGTTCAATTTGATGTACAGGCTACTATCAACGACATTGACATTTCTAAAATTCGCTTTAGAGTTTACAATGGCAACGCAAACATCAAGGTCTATACATCTGCTGGAAGTTACAATGATGCAGAAGCTGGAGATTGGACACCCGTTGCTTCAGAGAGCATTGTAACCTCTAGTGAGTTCTTTTCTGCTTGGTCAATTCGTATTTATCTTCTATATTTATTAACTTGAACTTGTTTTCGTACCCGTCTCGTAGATTGGGCATTTATCACTTATGACATAGGAGACATTCCCCTCCCTGCTGGATCCACGCGTTCCTTCTACATTACTTCTACTGGACAGTTGGCAGTTCCATTAGACAGTACTACCCCACTTGCTGCAGATGAGAATTTATTGATCAGCCCAACACTTGTCTCTTTTGACAGTTCTGAATTCGGGTCTATGTATTCTGGCCGATTATTTGGATGGGGTGGTAGCGTGGAGTATTCAGTAAATAAAGGTGCTTTTCCAACAATCGCACCGACACCAACCAGAGCTCCCACGAGCAATCCAACAACTTATCCTAGTGCATCTCCGAGCCAGCCTCCTAGTGCCAGTCCAACAAATGATCCAACAACTTCTCCTAGTGCATCTCAGAGCCAACCTCCTAGTGCCAGTCCAACAAATGATCCAACTATTTCTCCTAGCGTCAGTCCAACGAAGATGCCAAGCTCGAGTCCAAGTAATGTTCCAAGTGTCGTCACAACTCCGCCTTCAAGTGCACCGACCCCCTCCGCAACATCTACTGTTAAAGAAAAGCAAGTTTGTTTCCATAAAGGGCAGAAAATCAAAATCGAGTCAACCTCCTATGAGGCTATACAAATGTTCGAAGTACAAGTACTGTCAGAGAATGTTAATGTTGCATTGGGCAAGACTGCAACCCAGTCCTCAACCTATAAAAGCAACGCTGACAAGTTTGGTGCCAGCAATGCAGTCGATGGTAATTTGAACACCTTTGTCCACACGAATCGCGAAAGTAGTGCATGGTGGATGGTTGATCTTGAAGCTTTATTCTCGGTAGAATCTATTCGCATCTATAACCGTTGGTGCAAGGACTCCAGTGATCCATATGGCTGCTTATGCAGACTATCAAATGCTTCCGTTTCATTATTGAACGAGAACAATGACGTAGTTGCCAGCTTCTCAACCAATGACACTTGCGGCACCCCAGAAATTGATATTTCATTGATCACCCCCTGTTTAACCGCAACACCGCCATCCGCAAGCCCCGTAGCTCTGTCGTCATGCTTGCCTAAGGCACGAATAGTGAAATTGCATCATCAGCCAAATACCGGTCTTCCAATACATGTGTTCGAAGTGAAAGCCATGGACTCCTCCGGTGCCAACATTGCACGGGGTGGAACTGCAACTCAGTCGTCAACATTCATGAATAACCAAAATAAATTTGGTGCAAGTAATGCCGTTGACGGAGACTCTACAACTTTTACTCATACTAAAAGTGATTCCTATTCATGGTGGCAGGTGGATCTTGGTACTAATTATGATATCGGCTCCATTGAAATTGCGAATCGTTGGTGCGGGGATATAAATGATTCGGCGAATTGTCTGTGTAGACTCTCGGATGCAATAGTTTCTCTTATAGATGATTCCGGAGCGGAAGTTGCCACCGTTTCTACTGGTGATACTTGCGGACGGGCCAATTTGGAATTTGTATTCTCGGTATTCCCGTGCCCGTGATCGTCATATGGGTATAAATAATAGTGTCGCTCTCCATCTCTTCGTTCATGAGTTGAGCACCTGCCATGATCTTGAATGTTTAGTTTTCTCTGAATCGATATCGGGCTGAATTATAAGCTGACGAGTATCTGTACCTTCCGATAAAGCCAAATCAACGCCCACATATATGTCGTTAGTCTATCTCTGATTCCGAATTGAAATTGTTTGTAGTTGTCGTCGAAAGCTTGCTCTCAATGACAAACGTTGACGTGAACAGTGTACCTAGATAGTGACGGCGTCGCGTGTGGTGGGCGTAGATAAGGCTCCTCCTTTACCACTGTTATCGAGGTAAATAATATGATATCTTGAAGATCTTTTACTTAAAAATACAGGCCTTACCGATCCCTACAGACATCATCTGGCATCTGGCGGGCATGGCGCTGGCGCGCTGGCACTGGTGCCGCAAAGCTCAAAGCATTATCTCGAATTGACAATGAAATCATTCACCAAACGACGGCGACACACAGCACTGCAGCTACTGCTACTGCATCAACTACTGCTGTACTCCTACTCGTTTTCATTCCGTCCGGTCAATGTGTCGATCTCATCAGTTGTTCGAACAGACGGCAATTGGTGCACCTCATCATCACCATCACGATCATCTGTGAATAAACTTTTGTCATGTAGACAGAATCGTCGTAGTCGACAATCTTTTAATACCCATCCGCTCCATTCTACCAATAATAATGGTGATTACGATGATGTAACCAACGAAAACGAATCATCCAGCAGCACCAAATCACCATCATCATCGTCGTCTCGATCCAAACTAAAAGATCTCTACGCGATACTCAATGCCAAACCCACCATGACAAGGTCTCAAATCAAACAATGTTATCTAACCCTAGCGAAGCAATGTCATCCCGATTCCAACACCTATAATCCCTCACTCTCGTTATCCTTTACGGAAATATCATCGGCATATCAAACATTGTCGGATGATAAATTACGTAAACGATACGATAGACAGGTGGCCGCGGAAGAATTCAAGGGTGACGTCGTGGCGTATGCCGCCGAGGTGGCGAGGGAGTACGGACCGATGGCACGTAAGTTGTACGATGAATGGGCGTTGCCTTTGATTAAAAGGACTACGGCGGGGACTGTGGCGGGGTTGAGTGTTTTGGGGAGTGGTAGTGGTAGTAATAGTAATGATGATGATGCAACAACAGCAAGTAGTAGTAGTAATGACAGATCAACAGTGGTTATGGAACGTACTAGAATCATGGGGAGTACAACATCATCACCACTTGTAGACGACGAGGAACAACAAACGATTACAAATAACGGGAAAAAGAATAATAATAATAATAGTCGAGGATCATCATTGCAAGACTTTGGAAAAGCATTCGTTCGAGTGATTGAGGCTAGTAGGAATGCTACACGACAGATTGATGGGGCGGAATTACAAGAAAAGAGTGTTGAGTTACGACAGCGGTACGTTATTATTTAGTTTTATGTATATCTGTTCTTCTATTGCGTGATATTTCTGACACAAGGGAGATGGGTTCTATCTCATTGTTGATTTCATTGTTGCAAAAAAAATAAATAAATACAAAAGAGCCGATGAAGCAAGAGCCGAATCATTATTGATACTCGAACAACTATCCTCCATCCAAAATGAACGATTGCGTCTTACATTGCACACAACACAAGTCGAATTCACATCCGAGGAGGCACTCAAATTTCTAAATGGTTTCCAAAGCAATGTTGTTCAACGAGGTGATGGCAACAACAACAATAATAATAATGGTGGTGGTCGTGCCGATGACGACAGCGAAACAATGGGTATCATGGGAAGGATGGGATTCAAACACACACTTCGTGAGGATATTGACACGTTTCGTGTGGCCGAGGAGGAGTTTCGAACTAAGCTGCAAGAGAAGCAGGATATAGATTATAAACAGGATTTGATTATAAAGGAGTTGGAACGAGCGGAGAAGAATACAAGAGATGCTGAAATGGTATGTGCACTTTTTGAGAATTTGATCGCTTTACTTTTTATTTCCCTCAAAATCATATCTTATGGCATGTATACCACACGAAAATGATTCAAAAACACAAAACAGGAACTGGACGAAGCAAAAAAGAGACTAGAACAAGCCCAGCAACAACTAGCCTCCTACCAAACGCAAGTAACCGAAATACAACGCAATATCTCTAACATGAACGCATCGGTAAAACGTGCCGATCAAGAGTTATCCAGATCGGATCAACATTTGAAACGCAAACGCGATGTGGTACGACGAGCGCTCAAACGAAAAGATGACATGTACAATAATGGAGAATTCGCGATGAAGAAGAATACTATAAGTAGTTCATTAGAAGACAATACTATCGGGAATGGGTATGACAACAATGCCGCGTCTATGAATAACAACAACAACAACGTGGAATACAATAATCAAAATAATAATAATAATAGCATGTTGTTGGCACAACAAATTGACCAACTGAGAAAAGAAGAGGCGGGTATGGAATCGGAGTTTTTAATGCTAGTTGAAAAGGCTAGTCGATTGGTGTCACGTTCGGAACGACTTCGAATACGTTCGGAGGCTTTGATAGGAAATCAATCACAACAGCAACAGCAACAAAATGGCGGGGTAATTATGGAACAGGATGATAATACTGATGATGAACAATTTGCCTCGAATGGAGGGACAGTTATTGGAGATAATTTCAATGGCACCATTTAGAATGAGTCCTGCCAAATATGAATTCTCTCTCGTTCATTGAACAAAACACAACAGATAGCGTAGAAAGAGGGAGAGAGCTCTGTTTTGAAATAATATGGTTCAAGCTAAATAAATTATAGAATATAGAAAAATAAATACAAACGTTCCAAAAATATATAAGTAATTATGCCATTGATTTAATTTCTAGCCACAATGTTTTAGCAAAACATAATGATCATCATATTGTGACAATACACCCAAACATCATTGTTTGTCATCACACACCATAATAATATTGCCATCATTTTTTCTATTTCAACAACAATATATCATCCAACAATCTCTCCGGCTCCATCGGATTAAACCAAACACCCCGCACGCCATCCTTCAAACACAATCGTATATTCTTGGGATCATCATCAATCAAAAGCGTCGTCGCCTTACTAACATCTTCGACACCCAAGGCGGGTCGTCCGTGTAATTCCTCAACGACACTCGCCATATGCTGTTGTTTCCCGTGTTTCATCCCCGATCCCTCGTATTGCCAGCTTTTATCGCAGCCCCGTATCGGTATCAATTCCGCAATGTTGGAAGAGAAGGATAATTCCAATACCTCCCGAATAGCCTCGGTTTGACACGAGAAAGTGACGATGGCGACGCGTATATTGGAGGTGGTGGCTAGGGGTATTAAGTGGAGGAAGAGAGGACGGATGTGCGTGGTTAGTTCGGCGGTGGATCCCTTCCATTTCCCGCCGGTGTGGATGGAGATTAGGGTTTGGTCAAAGTCTATGGCTAGGAAGTTAATCTTTACTGGAATATTATCATTGTTATTGTTTGTATAACATTGTTGTGTAGCAGCATAGGCAAGTACGTCATGTGTGGTTATGGTCATTGGCATAATGTTAGAAATGTGCTTGTGTTGTGGAAGAGATGCTTAAAATAACATTATACTTTGAACAAAAACTTACGGTCAACTAGCTTTTGAACTGCTGCATGGCATTTCTTTTCAAGCTGCTGGTCGGATGAGGACGGTTTCAATGACATTGATATGTTTTGTTGGTTATGCGGACGATGAGTGAAAAATGAAAAGTGAGGGAAGAGTAGGCGATGGGGCGCGCGTCTCCGCCCCAAGCCTAAGTTATCTCTAACTATTTATTTTGGACACAGAGGAATTTAGAGCGCTCCCCGCCCCGCCCACTGCCCAAACATCGAACAGCAAAAGCAAGGCACAAGAGGCACCCAAGGCACAAGGCACAAGCGATAAGCGCAACAAGGCAAAAGGCAAAGGCGGCACAACAGCAGGGGACGGCGGCCAAGAGGATTGAGATTGAAACATAAATAAAACAACTAGATATTCATATGGCTTCCAATAATTATAGGAGAACGCGGTAACCTGCGGCTGTGAATGTAAAAGAAGGAGGTACGCGATTTTAGAACACAGGCAACTCGCTGTGGTTATTTCGTTACATACGAAACCGAAGATTCTCTCTCTCATCTCTTGTGCTCACATGAAGTGGATACGGTTCGACCTAAACAAATCTGCCGTTTTCCTCCCGGGCTTTATATACCACACAGAGCAGTAAACTTTACACGTTGCAAGGTATCCGATTATGTCATGTCCCAAAACGTCAAAATCCGATATTTTGACACCATTGGAATGATGATACACCCAAGAAAGCCAAAGAAGACAAATATAAGAGGTGCAAGTACGTAAAGTGTGAAAGTGCAGAGGGGGGGGGAAAATAATGCATATATGACAATGCATTGTCGCAAAGTTTCACGCGGAAGGGGAGCAGCTCCATGATTGGTACCGACGATAGTTCTAAAAGTAGGAATTGAATTATTGGCTATTAAAAACGATATGTAGGCAGCTCCGGCTACGACAAAATCAAGCAGAATATGAATTCCGCCATACAAAGATGATGGACACTAGAGCCAAATTATTGATCGATGCCAACAAAAAGATGCAGGATGGCATCGTCATGATAAACAAGGAGGATTAACAAAAGATTGATGCAAGGATGTCATTCGTCGATCGTGGTGATAAACAAAGGAGGATTTCAAAAGTGCTTACAATATACAAGCTTGAAGAGCGGGAGCGGGGGCACAAAACGGCAGCACCTTGAAAATGACATTGGTAGTTTGGAAAAAGATGGACATGGTAGCAGTGATAAAAATATCAGTGATCGTTTGTCGGTCGTCGCATGCTCGCAGACGGAATGAGTGATGCTGGAGGAGAGCCAGTAGAAGGAGGAAGACTAGATCAGAGAAAAGAACGAAATATGGAAAGCAAATTATAAAAACTAACCATGGCACTACTACATGTATCTTGCTGTTATTTTATTAAACAAGTCAACAATAGAGACACGGCATTAATAATCCGAAACAATGAATGACCACAGTATCAAATTACCAGTGCATTATTATCATGACGCGCGAGGCATTATATATAATCAGTCTGTCTGGGATAACCTCCGTATGACCATCTGCTGCTCGGCCTTATATTCCTTCACGGTATCACTTTCATCATAATCATTTGCAAAGTCAAGACCCATTGATGCCATGGCAGTGACAAGACATTTTCCACTCGCACTATTGGTAGCATAAGGGACGTTATGTACGTCACAGATTCGGGTCAGTGCTTCAATATCAGCAGCATGCTGATGGGCACTGAGTGGATCCTTGAAGAACAAGATGGCGCTCACAAGACCTGTTGTCCGGTTTTAATAGAAGACCGACAAATTGGAAAATGCTTTCAGCTGTTGCTTTCTAACGAATCTCTCATGGTGGAATGTCTTTGCTGTAACTTACCTTGAGTAACCAAGGCTCCAATCTCTTGATCTCCTCCAAGAGGGCCAGATGAAACCTTTTGGTACACGTCTAAGCCAAGCTTGTCCTCGAGAGTTTTGCCAGTACTTCCAGTAGTAATGATACGGCAGTGCTTGAAGAATTCGACATTTAGTTCAACGAACCTAGCCATCTGGGGCTTCATCTTATTGTGAGCCACCAAGGCAACAAGTCCTCCTCTGGCATGAAAGAGAGAATTTCCGGAAGTTTTATGAGATAAGTACACACACACACAAACAAACACTCAAGATCAAAATACTTACGGCACGTCATCTCGATAGGATGGTGTTATGTTCCAAGAAACACCTTGATAAGGCGCAGTAATTTTACTGGGCGCAATTTGCGAAAAACAGTCGTGCCACTCTTTGCGGGTCACTTCTCCACTTTTGTCTTCATCCAGAGAGCTCCAGATCATGTCAAAGTTGACAGCGTCAGTGAGATGAACTTGTTTAAGAAGAATTTTCATTTCTTCCTTCGACACATCGCCACTCTGGTTAACATCCGCCAGATCAAAAAGGTCGTCAATAGAGATCCATCTCTTGGTTGCAACATCGACGAGCCTCTGGAGAGAATCATTGTGAGTGGCTGTAGAGAGAGATAAAATAGCCGAGTTAGGAGCCATGGCGGAGGTACAGAAATAATATCGAAGGTGATGATGAAAAAGGATTTATGACACGGTGTAAAAGAGTTGTGTTCTAAATTCTCTCAATCGTCACCTGATAGTACAACTCTATTTCCACAGAGTCCGCCGTTTTATAGAGAGGAAGTCTGATTGCCGGAACAAAGCCTTGATTGTGAAGCTGGAAGAACAGGACGCGCAGCTCAGTACAATAGGAATCTTACTCTGTGACAGCAAGAACCGAGATTCGGAGGAAATTAGGGTTATTCGGAGAAATTAGGGTTATTA
>JALLPH010001622.1:0-17212 GCA_036939855.1 Cyclotella choctawhatcheeana
TTTGAGTGACCACTATTCAGCCACTAGTGCGGCACTGCTATCGTCATCTTTAGCACCAATCTCTAGCATATAACATTGAAAACGACAAATCACCCTATTATAGAGGAATGGGCGGTCCCACGTCCTTCGAGGAGTTATGTCTTGCAATGCAAGATTTGATTGACGAAGGCAAGATTCGAGGGTAAATGAAACAAAGACTGAGAATTAAGATTTTGAGTACTAATTCATTTTTTACTGACCACTTTCTGTTATTTATTTCTAGTTGGGGACTGTGTAATGATAATGCGTATGGGTTGACGGGTTGCACGAGGACAGCGAAAGGGTTGGGTGTGACACCTCCTTGCTCAATTCAGGGGGATTTCAGTTTAATTGATCGTAAGGTGCGTATTGTTTGTTCAAAGGTCTCAAAGAACACCTCTGAAAGTGTTTTTTTAACATATATATTGATTTTCATTTTAATGTGTAGAGCGAAGAAAATGGGGTGGCAGAGGCAGCATCACCTTTCAATGAAAATGGTGAGATGTTGCATTTCTGGCTTGAACAGTATAACAACTTTACCACGTTTGACACGTATCGTAAACTGTTCCATCTCTATTCCCAAATCAAGTTGGATTCATGGCATACAACACACTGGCAGGTGGAATGCTAACGGGCAAATACATCAATCGTCCCGCAGCAATCGACAATGAAGATCGATCCAAAGGCAAAGAACTTTTAGCCAATCCCCGTGGTCGCATGGATGAGTTTGGCTGGGGAAGAACTCTCTACCGATACAGGACGGATGCCGCCCAAGAAGCAATATTAGAGTACAGCAAAATAGCCAAGAGTGCAGGCATTTCCTTGACAGAGTTGAGCTTACGTTGGTGCAGGCAGCGGTCATTGGTGACAACAAGTCTGGTGGGACATTCAAATATCAAGCAGTTGCAGGAATCGATTGATTACTTTACTAAGAGTGATCCTCTGAATGAGCAGATAATGTGGGAGATTGATGTGAGTCTGGTTGACTTCCGTCCCGTACTACCTGCGTGCATTATTTTCTAACAAGCTTTTAATCTCTTGTTCATCTAGAGAGTGCACATGCGAAATAGGCTGCCAATTTTTTCATCCAATAGAGTTGGTAAAGATTGGCTGGGAGAAGGAGGTAAATACTAAATACGTTTTCGTCTCCTTCAAATAGATTTATTTCCAAAGCTTACGACTATTTCTATATTTTTCTATCGGTGACACAGAGATTGGAGAAACCATTCCTTAATCGAAAAACCATTCCTTTTGAATGATTATACTGCTTGTGATTCGCAGCTATGCAAAACCAAGAAGTAGTGAAACAAAGTTGGATTGCTTGGTGTTGCTCTCACAAGCCTAAAATTACCTTTGTAACTGAAAATCTAAACGGGATATGAATATTAGACACGCTAACTTACATTTTACTTTACCCTCTCAAAACTAGCCTTTTGATTAGGGCGGAGGGCGGACTGCGCCCCAAAATGGCGACCGCGAACCCCCGATCTTCCCCACTATGGCTCGGGTGTCTGGCTCGGCCTGCGCACTTGTGCACGTGAATGGCCGCGCAATATACTCCACCTACTTAACGTATGACGTCATACATACCTGCACATTCTACGAGTTCCTACGTATATAATGGGCGGATATATTGGGGGGTTTTGGTCGGAAATGCGCCCCAAAAACGTTATTTTAAGCGCCCTATAATCAAAAGCCTACTCAAAACCGACTTCGAAAATGGCAAGGTAACTAATCCATCACACCCTAGCAACCTATCAACTATCATGTTATGTCCACTAGTTCTGACCCTTCTACAGCTCCGTTCAACAGCATTTATAACACCAGCCAGTTCACACTATCGTCCTGCAGTGAATACATATGACTATTATTTTACGCTGAGTTCATTGAGACGAAATAATGAAGATGATTACTACGTCGAAGATGATGGCGATGGCGACGATGATGACGAAGATCCTCCCGAGTTCTCCATGTCACCTCAAGAATTTCTCAACAAGCTTCAATCCAACAGCAATGGTAACAACAATGAAATACCCGCAGCAATGCCATCCTTCACATCAAAATCAAAACCACGACCAACGCCTCGAATACGACAACAGATACTCGGATCGAGCAAATCGAAGGAATCCACCATGTTTGTCTGTAGTAAATGCGATGCTCAGTATTTACAATGGAGGGGACGCTGTGGGACATGTCAGGAGTGGAATACAATACAACAAGTTGCCGTTAAGAAAAGATCAACCTTTGTATCCGGTGATGCCCCATCATCTACAGGGATGGGGATGCACAGTAACAGAATTCGACCGACGAAGAAGCAATCATCGTGGTTGGATGGTGTTACTAGCAGTGGTGAACTGGATAATGGACAAGGACCAGTGCGATTAACAGATGTCTATGAGGAAGAAAATACCATCATCTCCAACAGTGAACAATATAACCATTACCGAGGACGTCCGAAAGAACGATTACAAATCCCACATGATCAAGAAATGAACTCTGTATTAGGAGGAGGGATTATGCCTGGATCTATCACCTTATTAGGAGGTGATCCAGGTGTTGGAAAGGTATGTCATTTGTTTGCATTAACATTGACCAACCAATTCACATATAACTTAACAGACCATTGTAGTCCACATTACTTCTTCAAATGGCTGGGGAAGTGGCGACTTTGGCAAAACGTTCGCCTCAATTTCGTATAGGTATGGGTCCCCCAACAGACAGTAGTTCACAAGGGAAGCAAATGACACGTGGTCACGGTCCAGTGCTCTATGTCTCCGGAGAAGAAAATGCGAAACAGATTGCATCACGTGCTTTACGTTTGGGCATACAAGATCCAGAACTGCTGCTATGGTGTGAAACAGATGCAGATGCCATTGTTGATACAATTTTGAATTCCATGGACAATGATATACAATCATCTTACTCAACAGATTACGAACAACAAACCAGTAGTAAGCATAATGAACCACCATTATCTCAACTCCCATCGCTTGTCATCATTGACAGTATACAAACCATGATATGCGATGCTGGTGGTCATTCTTCAGCTGGAGGCATCACCCAAGTGCGCGAGTGTGTGAGCTTATTCTTACGACTTGCCAAAAGTGTAGGAGTACCAATCATACTTGTCGGACACGTAACAAAAAGTGGAGATGTGGCAGGTCCTCGCACAGTTGAACACATGGTCGATTGCGTTTTATATCTCGAGGGATCTCACGACACAAACATGTCATCTTTGCGTGTTTTGCGTGCGGCCAAGAATCGGTTCGGATCAGCAGAAGAGGTGGGTGTGTATCAGATGGATAGTAGGCAGGACGGTCGTTTGGTACCTATATCAGATCCATCGTCATTCTTTTTGGCTGCGAGACAAGATGAGGAAGATGTTGAAGGATGTGCTATCTCAGTTGTACTGGAGGGGATACGCTCTATGACGGTGGAAGTACAAGCGCTAGTTTCTTTTAGCCCAGCCACAGGCGGCTACAGTGGTCGACGTGTAGTGGATGGTATATCAAACTCTCGATTACTGCTTCTCCTCGGTAAGACTGTTGGAATATCTTTTTCACCCTTTCACTTCACAATTTCTTAAACGATTACTGTAATACTCTCATTCCCAAGCTGTCCTCCAAAAGAGGTATGGTGTATCATTCCATCGTCAAGATGTGTATGTAAACGTGGTTGGTGGGCTGCATCTTGGAAAGGGATCTAATTGTGGTTCTGATCTTGCTGTTGTTATGGCAGTGGTGTCTAGTCTTTTCGATATACCTGTACGATCTGACACTGCGTTTGTAGGTGAAATTGGTTTGTTGGGTGAGATTCGTCCAGTCAAAGCTTTAGAAAAGCGCGTGAGTGAAGCGAAAAGGATGGGATTTTCTAGGATTGTAACACCATCCACTATCAAAAAGATTAAGGGAAAGAAAGTCTCTGGCGCAAGGAATGTTTCAGCTAATGGTATTACGCAAGTTATGTGTGAGAATTTATTGGAAGCCATCAACTCAGGTCTTGTTAAATCACTGCCTACAGTCAAAACTATGAGTGGTTCAAAGTTTAGGAGAGTTCGACGAGAAAAATCTAATAGAGAAGAGTTAGATGTGATTATTGATGATGAAGATGTAGACTTCCTGTAATTCATAGGGGAAAGAGATTACATCCAAAGCACATTGAGCATTGAGTTTTAACATTCACCTAATACTTAAACATAGAACACATTTTTTCAATACACATCTATAATGTTCCTGCATCATCACTTTAGATGCTATTGTCCTCTCACTTTAGTAGCAAGTCTCAACTTTCTTTTTAAGGGCATATTACAGTATCCTCGGGTATGGCTTGATAAAAGGTACCTGTAGTTTGATGACATAAAAGATAACGTGAGACAGTGCTTCTGCCAACGTATATTTTCAGTATTTTTTCTTACCAGTTGAAAAGCTTTCTCTGATGCCATCTTCAAGGGTGCTCTTTACTTCATCGGGGGCATCTCCGTCTTCCAGAACAGTTGTGATCGAGGACTGTATGAGGAGGCAATTATTGCCGACTGGACAACCATCTGTGACGTCAATTACATTATCGATTGTGACGGGTAATTCATCAGTGTAGTACACCAGATGTCTGTGGTTGGTTAGTTGCGATAGTCGATCCAACGAGTTTAGTCGAACTAATGTTCTTGCACCCCCATGCCGTAAATATTGTGTGTTATCTTGAAGCTGCCGTCTTGAATCATCATCCACCCGGGGATATGTTTCGTTAAGAATCGAAATTGTTGCCGTTGTGGTTGCTGCAATAAGTCCTGATTTCAACGTATTATTCACTTCGTTCATAATAGCTTGCGAATCAAGACCACAATCATTAGCAATGTCATACGTTACCTCAACGACAAGATTTCCTACAAAAAGGAAACGAAAATAGAGATTATCTGCAAGTAGACGCAAAACAATGCATTCAAACAATGTTTCGTACCGAGAGGAGCTGTAGTTGACGACGATACAGGCGATGCCGTTGCTATGGAATATAGAGCACGATCGAATTATTAGCTTTGCGTCATTTCGATAGAGTCAAAACGTTTCACGTATGACTAACCTGTACCGCTTGATGTAGGAGAATCTGTCTTGTCTGGCAAAGCCCAAGGCGGCATATTTGTTGCCCCTGACGTCGGAGAACTGGTTGAAGATGTTCCGCCTTCACCTGCTACTGGCGAAGCCGAACCAGTTGTATCTTCTATTGATGGCGAAGCAGTAATTGTCTCTCCCGCTGCTGGCGAGGTTGTGGCGGTTTCTCCTTGCGCTGGTGAAGACGTAGTTGCTCCATTGGTTGATGCTACAGTTGGTGGGGGACTCGTCTCAAATTCAGTTGGACTCGTAATTGGTGCATCTGTAGTGGATTCCATTGAGCCCGTGGTTGGCGCATTGCTTTCAAGTTTGTCTGATGGTGCAGACGAAGCATCCGCATTCGAGGGAGTTGGAGGACTAGTAACAGGTTCAGTCTCGGCGATGGTTGGCGCACCGCTTGCAACTCCAGTGTCTGTAGAAGGCGTTGGAGGACTCGTCACAGATTCAGTCTCTACAACAGTGGAGCTAGTCGTTGGTGCACTTGTATCAGGAGATGACACTGGCGCAGATGACACTGGCGCAGATGACACGGGTGCAGAAGTTTCAGGAGCGGGCGGGTTGGTATTTGTGAATGGAGGGGCAGTTTCTCCCGGACAGAACAAAGTTTGCGGAGGAATATTCTAAGGATGCATGGATGCATCAATAACAAACGAAGCAAAGATCTTTGAGAAACAATGTATGTCGACGAACTAGATATCATTCATGAAATGCAGATGCTCACCTGAAAGAAGGTGCCATCACTAAATGCTGTCTGAATACCATCCTTAACTGCATCCTCGATTTCTTGGGCACTATCACCATCCTCTAACACAACATTTACAGTAGAGTACACTTTCATGCAATTGACTCCAGCAGGACAGGCTTGATTGAGCACATCCTCAACATCAGTAATTTCAACGGGATACATGGGAGTCCAGTAGACTAAATTTCGATGATTCTGACTTGCTTCTTCGAGATACGCCAATTTACGATCACCATCACTCCAATCGTTCGGTTGAGCCATTTCTAAATAAACAGGATGATTTTGTTCCTTAACCATCTTGAATTCATTGTCGATAAAATGATTCGTAAGTTTCAACTGGACACCACCAGCATACATCTCAGCGTATGTCTGATGAAAAATCTTTTTTCTCATAGTAATACTACCGTCATCTCTAGGAAATGTACTATTCAAGATATCAACTACCAATACTTCTGTAGCAGCAGTCAATCCCTCCATGATGGTATTTTCGTTAGCCTCCAAAACATCAATTGCTGTAATGCCGCAGTTTGAGGAGATACCGTAGGAAAGGAAGATTGGTAACAAATTGACGTCGGTCATGGATGGAGTTTTTGTCATTGTCAAGCCACTGGTGGGGGTAGATGTTGAAGTTATAGTGGTGACAGATGGCGCAGGAGTTAGTGGTGATTGCGCATCAATTGGCATGCTGGTTGTTGGTGTTTCCATAGGAGGATTACTTCCTCCCATCGTGGGATAATAGGTTGGAGATTCAGAACCAATGATGGTCACTGGACTTGTTGTAACAGGAGGTAAAGAAGTGGGCGATGATCCGGCCGTTGTAGGAAATGGTGAGGTAGGCTCTGTTGCTTCAGTCGGGCTCTCGGTTTTCGGAGCCTCAGTGGACGGTGCGTATGTGGGTGATTTGGTGACTTTGTATGCATTGTAGACTAAATGGATATGCAAGAAGATCCAAACGGCAATGACAATTAACGTCTGCCATTCAAACATAAACTAAAACTACATTCAGCAGACTTACCGTCAGTGCAGAAATTTTTCGTATACGTTTCTTCATCCAACATTGCTTCAATGCCACTATCCTCTTCAACGTTAGTCCCTCCAACAATTCTCAAATCATCGCCAAATAACTGCATTGCATTTTTGAATCGCTTCATCTTTCTTCTCCTACTTTCATCCCAAATTTCTTGCGTGTACCCAATCGACAAAGCAGCACCCTTCATAGCCGAACTCAACTCATCCCATGCCATTTCATCAGCTGGTACAGGAATGTCATTATCCCACGAAGTTTGATCATACCCCAACACGGTATAAGCATATTGAATATCAGGGGGCAACTCATCCCAATACGAATCTTCAATAACGGCAATTGCATCCATGATGGCACCGCCTGTATCCACATCATTGTTTTCGTCACCACCCACATCAATAGTTGTAGACGATCCACCACCAGTAGTCTGTCCACCAGTCGTCGTGTCATCAGTAGTAATGATGGCACCGCCTGTATCCACATCATCATTTTCACCGCCGCCCACGTCAATAGTCGTAGACGATCCACCACCGGTGGTCTGTCCACTATTATTTGAAGCGAAGATTCGTACACCCTCCTTATCACCGATACAGCATCCCTCCCCTTCACCAAGGTAGGCACATTGACAAGATGTTGTATGAAAAATTAACGAAAATTCATAGGGCACATCATTCATTGTGTTGGGCGATATAGTTTTGGAGTTGGTGGATTGAGAGTAGAGCGATAGGAAGTTGAGATACTCAGACATGGATAATTTCGAGTCTTGATTGGTATCGGAGGCAATGAGGTTGGATTGACACTCATTGAATTGGTCGGAGGTGAGTGAGGTGTAGGGATACCAATTGGGAGTGTGTGGTTCATCATCGTTGGTATCTTCAGTTTCAACTTCCGTGATGGAAATATAATCTTCAGTGGTGGGAAGCAATGTCATGGATACACCCACTGTCGGCGTACTGGCCAATGTAGGAGCATAAGATTGTTCAGCACTAACCAGCGTAGGTGCAAATGTTTGTCCATCTACTGGGACACTGGTGTCCATTTCATAGACAGTTGGAGTAAATGTAGGAATGTTCGATGCACCATCCATCACGGCATCTTCTGGTTGGGTATCAGCGCCATCATCTCCATCCCCTGGCGTCGGCACACCGGTAGGACTGAACGTGGGAATCTCGGAACCCATCTGCCGTTCTTGTTTCAATGGATGGAACTTGACGTTAGAGGCGACATCGACGTCTTGTTGCCGGTCCATTAGATGAAATCCGTTGATTTCGTGATACTGAGAAATTAGACTGCCAACAGCGTCATCGTCGATATCCTTTTTGTCAACAACTACATTCTTTTGATGGAGAGAAGTCGTACTACTGGATAGTACTGAATGGCATGATGTCGCCAGTAGCAGAGTGAGCTTCATTGGAATTATTGTGTAAGCAAGTCAGTCTATCTGTTGTTTAGATTTCTTTCATGTAAAACTTGAGATTGTGGCTGGGCTTTGATTGATTGATTTCTTGTGTGCAATAGGCAAAATGCAGTGATGCTCGTCAATTCTAGAACAAGTAGCACTCGCACTACTACCTTCTCCTACTACCAATCTCGCCCATTGTATAATAGAACACCCTTCATCTTCACATCAACTCCTCTACCAAATTTGTCTAACATTCCGACTTAAAGGGCGGGATAATTTCCCGCTAAAATATTTGTCACAGCGAACCACCCTCGCAACGAATGACCAAGAACAGAAACGATCAAAGAAGAATCTACTTCTACTTTCAACTCCCACCACGCCGAGCTCTCACACAAGAATATATCTCAACGCCTCAACTAACAATACACCAGTCTAATGTCATGGGAGCATCATCATCAAAGCAATGGGACGATCTAACCCTCGCCCCAGCGAAATCGATTGCTGAAAACAAAGCATCTGCCATTTCTTCCGCATTGGTCACCACATCCGAGACCACCAAAGCCAAGGCATCCTCCGGTAAATCATGGACCAACGAAGCCGACGAAGTACTCTGGACCATCCAACCCGTGGCACGATTTAAACCACATTCTTACGTCCTAGACAAGGAGGGCAATCGCATCGCCGTCATTATTTCGCATCGTAAGGGCATGAAATCCTGTACGAACTACATTTGTAAATTCGAGCCGTCTTATGACAAACAAGACCCGTTGACGACAGAACAACTCGAGAAAGCTTCACTTCAGAAAGACATGAAGATTTATGGATTTGCCAAGATTGATACCGAGCGTGGAATGTGTACCGTTAAGTCGACTTACAGTGTAGTCACTGGAGATGACATCTTTCAACCATTGTATCAAGGGGAGAAATTATCCAAATTAGGGTTTTATGCAGTGTTTAAAGAAGATGGGGTTACAATGGCCAAGGCACAGACCAAGGGAATGACCATGAAACCATGTGTCGAGGTAGCAGCAGGTGTGGATTTGTTGGCGGTAGTGTTGATTGGATATGCTTTGGCGGGTGACGAATCTGCGGCGGGCGCCTTGGCTGGCGCTGGTGTTTATTAGAGGAAGAGATGTGACCTCTTCTTATGGTGTTCACTTGGGGAAATACAAAGGGCAATTGTACAGACGTGTCTTTTTTGTGTACCTTATGGTACAGACGGAAACAGATATACATTTTCATTTGATTATTGTCGTTTATTAATTTCAGTCTGACATTCTCATTCTTGTGTATTGGATAACAATGTCAATGTAAGTATGTTATAAAATTGAACTCAAATTTGATTCTTCTTGATATAAGTACCTACTATGACTTTCATCTATGGTTCATTGCATTCATATTAAACTTCGTGGTTATTATTGGTGGCTGCTATTAACAACAGTCATTGTTGTGAAGGATCTTAGGTCTTATGCTGGAAAGAGAGGGCCTTGGATCTTAATTGGTGTAGCTCAACTCTTCTATGATTGTAATCATTCGACAATAATATCCATAGGAGGAAAAAGCAAACGAACAACCTCCTCCTTTGTCACCTCAACTAACCTCCCAGTGCAGTCATTTAATCCATAACCAATAACTACGTTACTTTCATCATTCGCCTTCTGAGTAAACGAACTCACAAAACTTATTTGTGGACAGTCAAATATCACATTGTTCTGACTGAGCTTGCGATTCCGAGTCAAGACATTGTGAGGATTGTATCGCCCGCCTTCTGACTTTGGGAGTGTACCATCCTTTGTTTCAGGTACAAACCCCAAACAAAAGAAGCCAGATCTAGCCCTTAATTGGAATGGTGGGTATGGATCGAATGCATAAAACACCGAAACGTAATGAGTATGAGGTAGGCGATCTTTCTTCTCTTTTGGGGCTCTGGTGTACCAATTTCGCCATGGTACCTTTGTATGGGCAATGCCAACAAGTAAAGATTGTGAATGTTTCCCGGAAATGTCTCCAGTGTTTAATTGTTCCTTAGTAAACTCAACACAACATGCTCCACCATGAAGTCTTTCTTTGAATGGAGCCTCTTCTCCAGGGTACCACATTGTATCAACATTATAGAAACTGGGCGGCCGAGCATCGGTAATATCAGTAATATTACCAATCGTCTTCATTTTTCGTTGATTCATCTTATCAATTGCAAAATTTCGCCTTTTGTGTGTACCAGGTTTCCAAATAAATTCTGAGGACACACGGAAACATCGAAAAAGTCCAGATGAGTAGGTGATATACCCTTCACACACTTCATGACCAATATATATTCTCACCAAACACCTGTTGCAAAGATATAAGATCATACTCGTCCAAAATTACCTGATGAGTACTGTGATTTGGGTAGATGTCGAGTTCGGCATAGACGGAGTCTTGTGCTTCGGGATGTGTCGTGTTCGGTATCCCAAACAAGGCATAGTTCTTACCATTGATACCTCCACTCCAAATGGTATTTGGCATATGTTCTACAGTTACCTCCAACATATCGCCGCCATAGAGGTTCTTGAGTTTCATATTTTCATATTTTTCATAGTTTGGATTTTGGTTTGGATCAATCACAGTATCTTCGGATTCATTCTTGTTGGTACCAAATCCCTTGGCATTAATTTTGAGCTTCGTCACAGTAGTCGTGTCTCCATTGGCATGCAAATACACTTCGTCATTCAATAGAAATATTCGGTAATCCATGAAGGTTGGGGCAAAGTCCGATGTCCCTCTTTTGGCCACTCGTTTCAAATCTAATTGTGCGTCTACTTCAATCACGACCTCATATCCCGGAAGTATATTGTAATTGACATCAACTAATGCTAATCCCAAATGATTCACGGAGGTCCAATACACAGCATTGCGTACATCTAAAGGTATAGTCTCATATGCCTCTGGTGCAAAACAATTGTTGGCTTGTGTCACCCGCATCGATAGTAAATAGGCCGCTTCCTTTGGCAGCCGCTTCTTCAAGTTGTCGGGTAATACCACAATGCCGGGATTGTACTCCATTAAGAAATCTAATCCGGAGGAATTAGAGATTGCCGTATTATGATGTCGTTCCCAATACTTTTCTTGAAAGTATTTTCCAATGTCATGAAATCGAGAGGGAGGGATGCGCGAAGACGATGGGATAGAGTTGAATGTGATAGTTGTTGGATTTGTGAATTTGGGTGCGGCTGTGTCGAATCGCCAGTATTTGAAGGAAAGTTGACCGTTACTACTACTTCTTCTTTCTGCTGTTGATGATGAGCTTTTCATAGTGTTTCTTAAATAGTATTCATAACACCTTTCCGAGAGACAATATTGGCAATTGGACTGAGCTTTCACCAAGTCCTTGGTGGCATCCGCAAGTGTTAGCGAGGCATTCTTGCTCATCCATCGTTCTAGTGTGGTGTGACAATAAACAGGATGTGCGGTCGAGCCACCCTTCCCTCTGTAGCACAGCCCACATGTCGAGCTGGTAATGTAAGCTTCGTCTTGGGCTAATTGTTTCTGACTGCTTTCCGATAACGCTGCAGCATCAGGAGGTGATACCACAGACTGCTCGTTGGCATCGGCAGCATTTGGAGAGTCTTCTTCACCAAGAAATTTGGTCAGTGAAATAGCGCGATGATGAGCATCATTTCGATGCAAATCGTCAACGTAATGAGAGGCAAGATGCCAATGGTTGGCTATAACGAGGAAGATGAGGACTGCGAGTACTCGTAGAATGACTTTGATTCCTGAACTGGGTGCCATCGTGCGTGGGTCAGGCGTTGGAGGAGGATGATATTATGAAAGACCACTTGATACCCTTGATAAGGCGAGGAGTGAGGATCTATCATTTCTCATCTAAAAAAGAAAGGTAGCAGCAGGAGTACCCCGATAGATAGAGTAATATATTCTAATATTTTAGTAGGTGCAACATGAACATACCTTCGGGTCGGTTGGTGAGACATGTAGTGAAAAGTTTCCGATCCGTGAGAAAAATGGTACCATGGGTAGTTAGTTGGAGACTAGCCTCCGCTCACTCCTTTACACGGCGGACTCCCGATACTCTGGCCAGCTGGCGCGGAGAGTAGCGGAGCCCTCCGCGCTCCNGTATTTACGTAAGGCTTATTATAAGTTCGCAATAGCGAACTTGACTGGTAAGGAGATATTGATCTTGTTGCTCTACGATACATGCACTTCAAGAGCAATAGCATCCAGGTTATTCTGTACCACCTCAAATATACTTCTCACAAACTCATTATGCTTCAAAAGGAGTGGTAGCCTCGGGTGTCGTTTTACATCCTTCTTCCATTTAAACTCGGACATTTCTTCTAATTCAGTAGTCAGATAGTTTACATGCTTTTGCATTGCATCTAATGTCTGATGGAAGTATTGGTCGTGGCATCTCTGCTTTGATGCTATATCTTCAGACATGCATGCTTGATAGAACAGTTGTTGTTCTTTGGGTAGCTAAGAAGATCAAAATAAAGATGAATGAGGCTTAAAAGTGGAAGGTGAAAGTGGAAGGTAAAGTCATAATACCACTGCGAAACATCCACTTGAGACAGCATAATAACAGTCAACTGACCAAAAATATTCACCCAGATGCAACAGACAAACTATCTAGATACTGCCGCACAAGCTCAAACGTATCCCAAATAAACTCATTATGACTCGATACAAGAGGAAGTCTCGGATGTTGCTTCGCATCAGTTTCCCAACTAAATACTGACAATTCGTTTAACGTTTGAGTAATTGAGTCAACATGATTTGATAATGCTTTCAGTGTCTGTGGGTAGTACTGGCTGTGATAGCTATGCTGTAATGAATCATCGCCAGTTATACATGCTTGATAGAATATTTGTTGCTCCACTGGATTCTATAAAACAAAAAGTCAAAAGAACAGGATATAGTCAACAGCTGGCAAAAAGTAAACAACATCAAAACAAAAGACAGAAAAAGCGATATCAAAAGGCTGACCCCTGTTTATTTTTCACCTTCTCTATAACTTCATAACCAAAAAAATCTCACTCCAGCTTCTGCAGCACTAAATCAAAGATGTCAAAAACATATTCATTATGACTCTCAAGCAACGGCAATCGCGGATGTCTCCTCGAAAATTCTCTCCAACTTAACAATGACAAATCATTAATCACATCAATAATCTCATTCACATGTGATTTTAATGCCTCCCGTGTAATTTGACAATATTGGTTATGATAACTTTGTTTCAAATTTGTATCCCCTTCAATGCACGCTTGATAAAATATTTGTAGATCGTCCATATTCACCGTAGCTCTCTGTTTGTCGAGGAATGTTTCGTAAGCACATCATTCGTGTATACATTTCAAGAAAACATGGTGTTTAGATTCTTTTCAACATTCTCAAAAATATCCTTGATGAATTCATTGTGTCTCGTCAACAACATCAATCGAGGATGTCGCTCCGCACCCTCCCGTCCCATATTCAATTGTGTAACTAATCCAATTTCCAATTCTTCTAATTCATCCATTACAGAATTCACATGATGTTGTAATTCGAACAAGGTGCATTCCCAATATTGCGAATGGTATTTCGATGTAATATCGACATTGCCATTGATACGGGCTTGATAAAAATTGTTCGCTAGTTGGCCGTCGTTGTCGGTACTCACCTTGCTTAATTCTTGATAGAGTAACACATCCCATACCTCTTGACTGATACTCCCATCCTTGTAAAAGAGCATGGAATGCGGATAACCCAAATTGCGCACTTCATAGCTCGGATTTGTAATGATGTATTTGCAATACGTCGCATCGGACGTTTCGTCCAAAAAGCCATAACGTGCCAGTAACGCCGAGGGATTGTTGGGATCACCGTAACATAACGTCAGGGGTTCGCCCGCCGGTACGTCGCACGCGGTGTAGACGTAGGCACCGCCCTCTTCGTCGTAGGTTACGTAAGAATTGGAATGTACTCCACCGTGATTCAAGTAGTCCACGAGCGGAATGAGGCACAAGCCATTATTGTTATGACTAGCAATGCCGCCTCCATCCTCATCGGACGACACCATGACCTGCTGATACCGCGTAACAACGACATTGTACGCCCATCGAGTCGCATCTCGATGCCTCTTGATCTCGTCACTCAAATCCGATACGGATTCCAATGCGTTGACAAACTTTTTATACCGATTCTTATCCTCGAGCGCCAACCCGGCCGCGTAGGGGGGTAAACAACCGAAGCAAAAGTCCGTCATGGAGGCGCCGTTGGTGTAATACCTCGGCAACGAATTCAAGTAGTCGTAGTACGGACTGCCATTGCTGCCGTTTGTTGCGGCAGCCTCGTAATGCCTCAGCACTTGCGTGAATAGGGAAAAGGCAGGCAGTTCGTTAGGATGCAATTGGGCCGCGCTGTTGTCAAATGGTTGGGCTGCGTTTTTGGTGGATAACATGACTTGCGGTGGGACGTACAGTACGCACGAGGAGGCCGGCGTATCGTGTGTGGCGACTGCGTAGACGTCTTCTTTGCCGTCATCGGAGGACGCGGTGGTTAATGTTAGGTCGTATTGAATGCCCACATCGGTGCTCCATTGAAGTAAGGGGGCGATGTCACGCGGTGCCGTTTCGGAAATATCGATGGAAAAGATCTTGGTGGGCTGCCGCTGCTGCTTGGAGGAGGCGAAGAGGGGGATATTGAAGGCAAGAGTGGTGCGCGACGGCCTCGTGGCCAATAGCAGTAGAGTTGAAATTAGGGTGCTTAAGTGACGATGACACTGACTCATGTTTTGATTCTTTCAGGCGAAGCTCCTCTTCGGACCTTCTATCTCGCCGCTTTCTTAATAGAGTTGATATGACAGCGATGAGGTCGGCCGGTGTTGTCTTGTTGATGAAGGCGTCTCATGGTTCATGAGGTTGAATGACGGCGGACGGAGGCGACACGAAAAGACTGACGTTTGTCTTTCGAGTGGGCAATTCGTGCCCGGCCGGGCGCCGCCCTCCTTCTTCCCTTTTTTGGTCATATTTGGTTGTGAAAAAAGGGTAAATCTCCTTGGGTGCTGCCTGGACGATATTAAAATAAATGAAGGCCGTATTGAAAGCTATTGAAGCATTATTGTGATGGAGGTTGAGATTCCAATTCATCTGATGGAAGACAGAGCTGGGATGTGGTTATGTTGTTTAGATCAGGTTCCATCTTTTATCGCATGGCCTAATAATACGTATTGTGTCATTGCAAAACTATTGACATAGTATCAATCATCTCTACCACTCTTAGACATCATCTGCTTCCTCAAGAATCTCAAATGCATCTCAACTTGTGTCCTTTTGCTATAGAAGCCGAGACACATCAAACACATCGCCAACAAGTTCCACCATGGTAGAGGCTGCATACTATCAAATTCTCTAGTCTTTCTCAACCAAAATTCACTCGATGACCTCCTCGGATCATTCGAAACAATATCGACATCAACTAAATCCAAGTTATTGTAATGCATTGTGTCTTGTATATCCTGCGGCACGAGCCTTGACACCTTAAAAAACAAGTAGTATTCCCAAGGCAATATATCCCATTGATGATAATCAAATGTATTTTCCCTGTCATTGTTTCCTCTCATTGATTTTTTGTTGTTTGTGTAGTGCTCGTCATCCTTGTTCGACCACCATCGTAACGAACGATTCATTGTACGTGTCAAATTCCTCACACCGTCTTCGTACCAAATATCACAAATGGTATCATCCAATTCCGTGCCCAACGTACTGTTAGAATCCAATACCAACGGCGTTCCAAAGCCCCATCGATTGATAAAGGGCGTGGAAATGGAGAATCCACGTCGGAGTAATGTCGTACTCATGCCCACTTCGTATCGTTCGATTAATTCAAATCGTTTCGTTGGATCTTGTCCCAACTCGCTTTGGCTTAGTCCGCAATCGTAAATGGCTCCCGCTTGCAGTAGCATGTCGGCAGTGTCGGGCGTTAGTGCGTATAGGAAACTCTGGACGTGGGGGAAATAGGTATGAAAATGTGTGTTGACGGAATGACCCACGAGACGGATTGTGGATGTGAGACGTGAGGTGTATATTTGTGACCAGTGATGATAGGGTATCATAATGTTGTTGTTATTGTTGTTGGATGGATTATGTTTGGAGGGTATGAGTTTGGGAGATCCAGGTCCGACTGTATCGTGTTTATATTGGTCGTGAGTTGCATTCTTTCAAGCTTTGCTCTTCAAAACAACAAGAACAGCATGGTAAGAAAAACTATACTCACACTTGGGCCCCACCAATCCGCAATTGACAAACAACAAATGGTCATAACGATTCCTCACATCCATATCATGATTCTCCAATACAATTCTCATGGATTCCATATCATAACATCTATCCTGTCGTACAATCACCTTGATGTATTCGTCGTCATTGTTGGATGAATTTGTCTCGAAATCATTACCTTGGTTATTTTTGCATTCGTTCCTCTTTTTTGTAATTTTGCCATCAGTGCCTAAATAATAATCGGCCACTTGTTGAGTTAACACAAAGACATAGGTCACCTCGACTCGTTCTTGCGTCGTGGCGTGCTCGTTATCATTATTATTGTCCAACATAATGGAGGCGTCGTTGCTATTATTATCATTGCAGGAAACGCCGTGCTCTAGAAAGTAATCCATGTTGTCCATGTACATTCCATTTTTTTCAATGGTGCGATCTGTGGAGGTTGGGCCGGAGTAAATTAGTAGTGTTCGTTCGGTGATAGTTGCTGCCTTCATGATGTATTTGTTTTATTGACTACTACTAGATACTAGATACTGTTGGCATTTTTTCTCTCCCTTTTCTTTAAAACAGTACCTAGGAGCTAGGAGGCAAAAAGCATAGCAAAAAAGAAATACTTACCTAGTTAGAATGCCGACACCCCTCCGGAAGATTTTTTTTATGGCAAATGCAAAC
>JALLPH010001627.1:0-12020 GCA_036939855.1 Cyclotella choctawhatcheeana
CGTACGACTGGCAGTCGACAGTCATGCAGGCGGCTGATTTTTTCACGACTGGCATCCCCTGCTCGTGACGTTCGGCGTTGGCGCCAAAAGTGAAATTTCAGACACACCAAAGACTTATTTCGAAGAACCAAACACGGAAAATCAAAGAGAGAAGAATGAAGAACCCAAAAAAGAGGTCATATCTACTCGAGGTGGCTAGATAATATGGTACAAAAGCCTGATTATTAGAAGCGACCCGGCAGGAGAATAGAAGATAGATTCAAGAACACTGACAAAGGCGGTAGTAACCAGTAACCTCAACCATGGCATCTGTGGCTGATGATGCCGCTGCTCCTACTCTCTTGGGAGAAGAGGAAGATTGCTGCGGCACTGCTTCTGTTGATCATGCAATAACTATCACATTATTGGGTATTTTGCGTTGTGTCGTTGGGATATTTTTTTACGTTGGAGGCATAATACTTGCAGTACTGCTCATTATCTTATCCGAACTTATAGAAGTTTTGTACTACAAATGTTGTGGAAGAGGAGAGAGGGATCTCGGTCCAAGAAAAGACCTAAATGGAATCATTTTTATGTCATTGGTCTTGTCAATCATTATCATGTTATGGGTTAGTTTTTCATCAGCGGATTTCATTCCCTGGCCAATGTCTATTTACGTTGTATTCGGCAATGCACTTGAAACCGCATTCTTGATTCGTTACAAAGTGAATGGCAAAAGAAACTGGACCCTTGCAATGTCAAAGGCACTCATGACAATTGCAAACACAGTAATCATTATATGGTATTATTCCAATGAGTTGGATTGGTACTCGTATATCATGACTGGCGGGCTTTATGCTCTTCATGGAATTACACTTTCATTTGGCCTTTTTGAGTACTACTCTTACCCCATTAATCAAACACAAGGCGACAATGAGGTGATCCCTAATACCTGATAGACCGTAATCTAAAAAAGATATCCAAAGAGAATTTCAGAATCAACGATAGTCATAAGTAGCTCGTATTTTTCTTCTGAAAAGCAGTTATTATTTTCCAAGAAGTCTATTAATCAGGTCAGCCTTCCTGCCATTTACAGACAGATTTAATGCTCTCAGTCTAGACTTTAATTGCTGGACAGTTTGTTTCTTTAGCAAAGACTCCACCTGTTCAGCTTCTTTCTCGCTGCGAGCACATAATTTATTTTGTGAACACACTTCTTCCACATAGGATAATGTGTGAAAGGCTGACTCAGTATCGCTATTTGTAGCAGTCTGCAAGAAGGAAGGTTTTATCCGGATGGTTGATTTGGTTGTGCCTTCAGTGAAGAAAACAAAGCACTTCGTCACCTTGTTAATGATACCTCTCTTCCCGTACTGCTTGTGCTTTTTGTCAGAAACCATCACTTGGTCTCCGATTTGAAAGGTTATATCATTTTTTGGTATAGCTTCTGGTGTTGTCAAATCAACACTGTTATTCATGCTCACACTAGAATGTTGTCTGAGATCAGCCCTTCTTGCAACAGAATTTCTCGGTTGACGGTATGCTTTTTGAAAGAAATCGGGCACATTATAACCAGCCACATAATCTTTCACTCCGGCATTTCTGTTCCAAACAGTGCCTACATTATCGTTCACAAAAGGTTCATTTGAATGTTCCATGCCATCAAGAACACCATCTACCTTCTTTTTAGAAGGAACCAACTCGTAGAGAAACCGACTTGGCTGAACTTGACATGTAACATATTTTTTGCTTCCATCTTTTGAGTAGTAAAGAGTACGGCTCATAAGCGAATGAGTTATTACAACTCTTTGTCTAGCTCTTGTCAATGCAACTGAGAGAAGAAAGTGTCAAAAACGGGGGTCAAATGAGTTCAAAGTCTATATACAGCGCAATCTCCAGATAAACAATCAACTTACCGTATGCAAGTCGACGCTCTTCGTGAATCAAGTTCGAGGATACTGCATCAGGATGCGGAAATGAACCTTCTGACCACCCAGCTATGTATACGTCGTCGAATTCAGATCCCTTTGCTCTATGCATCGTCATAAGGACTGCGGGTTTCATTGGTATAGGTGTTGCTGCTTTAGCTTGACTGCGTTTAAGCAGGGGCGAATTCTCATCTTGACTATCCCACTCTCTTTTACCGCCAGCTACAATGAACGGAATTCCGTATGCTGCCAGCGCTTCTTTCAATAAATCCAGTTGAGATGACGACCGAACCATCACTGCAACATCGGTAAAGTCTAATTGATAATCCGCGGAAATAAGGTTGGGATCTAATTCAGTCATTGCACTTATAAAGGCCTTCCTTCTCTCTTTTGATCTTCTACGGATTGTAGAAGCAATGTATTTGTACTCTTCTCTATCATCCCATAAGCCATGAATGAGAACAGTGCTGTCAAGTTTTTGTAACCCTTTCGAGAGGAGCAATGATTCACCCACGCGAGTATCAGTTTTCATATTGTCAGAATGTCTATAGCTGTCAATACAGGAGACAACTTTGTTTGCTGCGGCTGGACTCACATCGAACGATGCTGTCTCGTAGGCTTCCTCTGTATCCAGTAGCATGTTTGATGCATCGAGAATGTCCCGTGGAAGTCTATAGCACGTGTCTTTAAGCCAATATTTAACGTGTTGAATAAGAATACAAATTGTAAATCATCACGCATAAGAGGATGAAAAGAAAACATTAATGACGCACAATAGTTCTTACCAAGTGCTGCGACTACTCCCTGAGGATAATCTCTTCGAAATCCATCAACAGTCAGCGATGGTGCTGCGGCTCTCCAACCATAAATGGATTGCTTTGTATCACCCGCAGCAAACAAATTTGGTACATTATAATGTTGATTCAAAGAGGCACATGCCCTCGGTCTCTTTTTCAAAGTCGCTCTACGAGTTGTTGGGTTAGAATCTTCAAGAATTTGTGCTTTTCGCTGCTGCCTTGGTGTCGTTGTGTTCTCATTTGCCAGCATTGAACTTGGATCATCTTCCGTTTTACCCCTCACCACCAGACGTAGCAAGGCATGCTGTGAGACAGAAATATCCTGATATTCATCGACTATAATGTGTTTGAGCTTTGCACGAAGTACATGAAGCGCCTCTGGTTTTGCCAGCAGTAAATGATACGCCATCCCCGCAAGATCTGACGGGTCGGCAGTCCCAGCAGCAGCATGCCGAGCTTGATACGATGGGAATACATCCAGTGCCAGTAAAGCAGAGCTTTTTGGAATACCCAATCGCATGGCCAGTTCGACACAATCATTCCTCAATTCTATTTCCATTTGTTGTCGATGTTGTTCATCGGCCACTTCATTCGTAGCAGTAGCACCATTCATAATTGTAGTAGATGGTATCAACAAAGCTTCCTTCCAAAGATCAATACATTTGACAATATTTTGATATAGAATTGATCTCGATTGACCTACATCATGCAACGCATGCAATTGCCTCATCCGTATCTCACCTAATTGATCTTGATCTATAGTAAATGCATCGTCACTTTCGATCCTTTCTTCTCCATCCCCACCATTTAATAACGTTCGTAACGATTGCGATACTCTATTCCGCATGGCTCTCGCTGGCAATACTCTCAAGGGAGTAATGTTGCTATACCCGTATTTTCGTAGTATGGCAAGTGCAAACATGTGCATGGTACCACTCCACAATTGTCGTGAGGTTATGTCTCTCCATTCCTTGATGGAATCATTTGCTATATTTTGATTTGTAGAGGAGAATGATGCATTGGTAGTGATGGTAGTGGTGGTTGTTGTTGGGAATAAGTAGTCTAATGCATTTTCTTTTAAACGTTCGGCATCTTGATTGGTAAAACTTAGTATCACCATGGAATCGGGTGTAATGGTGTTGGATGATAATAATGGATTGATGTGGTTATTATTACTGTTGCCATTTGTTTCGTAATCTAGCTGCATTCGTAAAAGGTAGGCTATTCGAAGTGCCAGAACGTGTGATTTTCCGGTACCGGGTCCAGAGGATAGTAGAATGGCAGGCGCGTTGGATTGGATTGCTTGTAACTGGGATTGGTCGTTGTAGGGTAGATTTAATTGAGGTGGTGATGGATGATTGCGGTTCTTTGGCATATTCTTTGTTTGTTGGTTTTGATTCTGTTGCTGCTGCTGCTGCCTCAGGTTTTGCTGTTGCTGTTGTTGAGCTTCATTGAAGGAGTTTAATGACAGTATTCTCTGATGTCTCCGTTCATCAATGGAACTCGACCAATCATCATCTGTCTCTAGAATTGCCATTGTGTCTTCATCTGTCATGCTGTCTCTGTTAATGATTATTGGTTCTCGATCATTTGAACTCTCGAACCATTCAATATCTTGTTTGGACTTTACTGAATAGCTGCCAACATATTCATCACGGGACGGAAGAAGCTTAGCAATCTCTGCCGTCTCAATTGATAAGTTATCCAATTTATCAATTGCATCATCAGAAACATCAATAGCATCACATGCCATGTCTACGTCCTCAGCTGCCCGCTCGTCTTTCAACTTTGTGTATATGTCAATCACACTGGACCACGCTCGAAACAATGCATCGTCCGAATAATTCAGTTGAGTGGACGGTCTTGGCGAAATGGTAGATCGGTGATGATAGACTTGACGATGGCGTTGAGTGTCAACGCTCCGTCGATTATTATTATTGGTGCCGCTGAAAGAAGACACGGCATCCAACGCTCCAAGCATGAGATGAGCGATGTGCATCAATCGACTCTTCATGATTTATTTGAATGAACTTCTACCCAATACTTTATAATGATGGTGAAGTCTGTTTAGCCTGCTGATTGTTGCAAATAAACGATTGATGTGTACTATCAGTGGCAGCATGATACATTATTATCAGAGCCGCCCTCGCTGCGAGATCACTTCTTTTCTTGGCTGTGGGGTGGCAGATGTGGCGCCAAAAACATCACCACCATAAAGGTATTTTGGGGGGCCGCAAGTTTGATAGGGTGGTTATTGTTGAAGAGAAAAATAACGTGTAAATCCTACATTGCCTTCTAAATCAAACCCAAGCAAAGCATAGCAATATTTTCTTGCAGTTGTACGGAATACGATGAAGTTTAGGTTTGGAAGAGTCAAGGTTGTCATCAATAGAGAATGCAATTGATTTTATTTTTTATCCTAAATCCTAATCCTACCTCGTAGATTGTGAATATCAGTGAGAAACTTGCCTTGTCAAAATATAATACAATGATATGGGAATCATACATAGTCCAACGATCAGCTGAACCCAAGCCATACCCTTTGAAGACGAATCTGCATGCAATTTCAGGTAAATGAGGCCTGGGAGTATGTAAGAAACCAATGTGCTTCCTGTCGCTCCCACTATTGCCAGGACTATCCCAAGATCATCAACAATCATTGCCAGAATGAATGATAGAGAAAGGAAGGCGATTGTTGTTATGTTGAATAGTTTGTCTGTGTTGGTCGTCGTAGATGTATTGTCCTCCATTTGATGGAATTCATTGTAAGAAAAATTCTCTTGTACTGATGGTTCATTTGTTGCATTTTGCATTGATGTAGCCACTCCCATCTCCGTTTGTATTTCACTCGATTGTTTTCGACGTAAGACTGCCGACGTAAATCTTTCACTGTGGCAACTATTTGTTTGTGTTGACCACCATTGGATAATTACTCTCACCAAAGAAAGAATGCATCTTCTCGATGGATCAAGTTGTAATGGGTAATGCAATGAAAGCATGATTGCTACACATATTCGTAGAAATGTCACCTGAAAATTCTCCGGGTAGTTCAGTAGAATGTCCCCTCGCACAAACGATCCGAAAGTTGTGTATCCTTCAACAGCTACCACGCAGAAAAGCACTAGTGCGATTCCGATAGCCGTCGAGATGACTATATCCAACCGTCTCTGACTTAACAACTCCATTTCATTCACTATTGGGAATATATTTTGCTGACAGGTGAAGGCAAACACAAATATTGGCACCTTAGACATGGTGGATGGGAAATCGGTGAATGGTACAATCTCCCCTCTACACGAATCAATTGACGTCGATGCACAAGGATCTGCAATATCATTTGCATACATGACGATCATCCCAACGAGCATGAATACAAATACCAAGGCTAATGCACTTGCTCGTTTTAATTCGTCGAGTGTTTGGTAGAAGCTAAATGGAAGTACAGAAGCTAGAGCACCCACCACCCAAAATCTACGTGATAGTACAATTTTTGTGACTACATTAGCGTCTTCCATTGACCGCCCCGTTAATAGAATATGATCCAATGCGTCAACCATACTGTCTGATATTGTTATGAGATACCCTATAATGGAAATAGCAGCATTTCAATGGGCACTGTGCTCAAAATCAATGATTTTGCAAACACAATCAGTAAAGTAAAGAATTAGGTACGAAATATAACGGCATTTACCTGTGGCGACACCAAAGCATTTCAGAGCCACCGCCAGATCGATCAATATCGTATAGCTCGGAACGGCCACGGCCGCGACCGAATAAAAGGAACTGGGCAGTCCTACCTTTTGTGCCGATTTCGACAGCAGGACCAATCCGTGAGCGGAAAACATTGCCGCGATCACGAGCAGAAACGATCCGGTGAGGTATCCCGTGCCTCCGAAAGCGCCGGGGAGACCTAGCATTCCGGCACCGATGATTGTGTTGGCTAGATTGATCACGCAACTGGTGATTGACGATGAGTGTCGTGGGAGCGAGGCCGAAGCGTCGTTTGTATCGGTGCTGCCGTACATCTTTGACATAATATCATGGGAGTGAAGGAGATTGTTCCCGCCTTTTTAGAACCCTAACCCTAACAGAACATCACACAAAAAATAGACAGCAACCATGATGAGCAGTAGCAGCAGCCCACCGCAACCAGCAGCAGCGCGATCACGACCGGGCCGATCCTCCCGCCGACGTAAACGCAAGGCCCAATCGATATTGGATGCCGCGGCGTCACTCATTGAGAATGAAGCCGTCAATAACAATTCTTCATCGTCCACAATCCCTCGCGATCGAGGAATCATCTTGGAGGGAGTCAAAGCTCGCAGACGTCAGCTGAGATCTAATGGTGCTGCTTCAGACGAAGCTAGCAATTCAGACGAGTTGAATCCATCCGATGAACAGCAGCTCACGTCACAGTTGGGATTTGTTCCTGGAAATGTTGTTTGTGTCGCAGCTAGGCTCACTTCAGAGTTTGACACATCCGTTCATCCTCCTCCTCCTGCTGCTGCTACATTTGAACAAAAACAAATGAATGCTCCATCGGTTGTCAAACTTTATCCAATGGTGGTTCGTGATTCGTATCTTGGAGGTAAGAGCGACGGTAGAAAGTTCAAGGGAAGAAGGCGTGGCGGTATGAGAACCACCGGCATCACTGATGACAACAATAACGAAAGCTATAATTCATCAACTGGTGATGTTGATGAAAGATTTACCGCTGGTTCTAATGATATTGACAAAACACAAAGTAATATGAAATGTAATTCAAGCAATGAAACATCAACATCAAACGAATGCACAAAGCTATCATCTAAAGAAAGATGTTGGTTCATCAATTCCAACAAACAAGACAACAAACAACAACAAATCATTGAACCATTCCCAACACTCTACTGGCTAACCTCTCCACTACTAAGATCTCACATAAGTCAAATTGAACTGTCAAAAACACATGGAATTCACAATATGGAACGTCGATTAAAATCATCCACGGTGTACTTGGAACAAATGGAGAGAGCTCACAAGTCGTACGGAAAGTCTCGATGGGAGTTGCTTACGGATCAAGATAGAGCTGAGGTAATAAAAAGAGGATGGGGTGAAGCTCTTGGTGTTGAAAGGGGTGTGGCTGGGATACGTCCCAAGAAGAGTAAAGACAATATTAGCAATGATGGTGTGAAACTGACTTGGGATGGTGTCAAGTGTCTACATGCACACGCGGCTCATTATTTGGCACAAGTTGAAGAATGGAGAAATGAGCAACATAGTGACACTATCAAACAAGCTAATGAATTGGCAGTAATGATTCGAGAATGCAATAGAGATGATCTTAATTTGGTTGGCAAATGGACGATGGAAGCTGTGTTGGAGTTCATAAAGAAGCAAACATAAATTAATCTCCTGCGATAATAATGTTGTTCAAGTATTTTAAGCAAACCTAATAATGGTCAGGTATTGTATTTCTTAATTATTTTACTGATACACTCTACTCTCATAAACTTCCTGCACGTTTAACGTCTAAGTCCACAGAGAGGAGAGGCAATAGAGTTTATTATGACTTCTCAAAGGCGTTTGTCCATTGCGACTTCTCCCCATCTTCATCTTGCAGTCATATGGCCATACAATATCACATATCAGCTTGGGTATAAGTATCACATAATATAAGTAGATAGACCATAGACCATCTGAAAATTTCAGCCCTCATCTTTATTAAGTATTTACAAACTAAAATATACTTCTCATCGAATGTCTTCGGAATAGAGCACTGGTTAAGAGCCCTGGAGCACTGAGTGGCATATGACACGAGGTTGTTATCAGCTTTCTTCCGAGGATAGCATCCATGCGCCTTTCACGCATCCTTTGCCTCGGCCATCTCCAAGTGAATGATCACACTTGCGAGTTGGTCAAGGCAAAGGATGCGTGAAAGGCGCAAGGATGTTTGTTTTATCTCAAGTCTAAGTTTGGCTTTTGCCATTTTTTTATTTTGCATCTGTACTAGATAAGGCCATGTTATATCTGTCATATCTGCAGTACTAACCTAAGACCCAAGTGCTCTACGAGATGAGATTTTCATCTACTTAGCAAAAGTGTTAAAATGGACCTTGTAGTTCATTCATAATTTAAAAATGCTTTTCTACCAGTCTTTTTTATATTGGTTCAACCTCATCTTCTTTTGGTCAACTTGCTCAAAAGCTCATTTCGGGCTTATCTTTAGCACAACGACAATCTGGTTCTTTCGTACAATGAAAAATTAGGACTCAATTATCAACCGTCATTTGATAAGATTGCACAGCTTTAGCAGCTTTGTCTGGGTTTAATAATGATTGTAGCAATTGCTCACAATTTTTTGTTGCATATTATCTGATCAGCTTCTAAACTTGGAACGAGCAGCCTCCAACTCTTTAGGCGGTACCACATCCAAATATTTTCTCATCCCTTCTTTCGCCATTTTAATCATCTCACTCAAGTCGTCCAATACCAAACCGTCTTGACCAATCTTACCCCCCTTCTTCAATTCACGTATCAAATAGGATACCTCGGCTCTCATATCCTCCACATTGGTCAATACATCATTCCGCAATAAGTATGCAATACTTTGTGTCGAGCCCGGCGTTGCTCCACCGCCTAAATATGCATTGGCTCGATCGGTATCGACATAGTATATATTATCAGCAAAGGCATTGAATGATTTCTTGAATGCCTTGGTATCTAAATTGGGTTGTTGTAATATCTCCTTCATTTGTTGTAAAGATGATATCAAATCCTCATTGTTTGTGTTGGGTAGCAACTCATTCAATTGCAAGATGTTGCGTTCCACCAGTAAAATGGGTTGTAACAATGTCACGTATTGATCAAAGGCAATGGATCCAGATGAACCAGACGCCAATTCTCCCTTGTAGATGATGTTATCTGCCTCTTCTTGTTCCCAGATGCGTATCTTTTCCAAGACGGGATTGGCTAATGGGTTTGGTTTGAATAGATCACTTTCGGCATTGGCCACGGTGGGTGATGTCGGCAGGGCTGTGATTGTGATTGGCAAGGTCATGAACTTCAGCAAATCTCTTCTGCTTACCGCTGTTTGTGACGTGGCGTGTAGTGAAGAAATAATGTGACTGTGTTGTATTTTACGTGATGACATACTGCAGTTTTCAACTGGTGGAGCAAATGCTGCTGCAATGGGCATGACAAGAGCCAATAGAGGCGGCAACAGCAGCAAACGAGTCATCATGGTGATGATGCACCCTACGTGATGACGATAGAATAGATTAATGAGATTGAGTTGCGTTACCTTTACCATAAGTAGTCAGTAAAATAGTTAATTACTTATTTTAAGGTGACGTTGGCCCAAGAGATGATGGTAGCGACAGTGTGAATTTTTTTTCAGTCAATGACCCCGGACTATCTAAAAAATCGCTTTTGAGCGATAAAGGTAATTTCTACGTGCAAAGCTAGCGATATGACCCTTTTGCAAATACCTCTGCAGCTCGGCGAATAATCATCCTCCGACCTCCGGAGCTTCGGCATCCTCTCGACGATTGTATTTGGACAATAGCCACGGTCGGCGATTGTTGGTTGAAACGGCACCGTCCTCTGCTGAACCCCATCAATACCAGTGTCGCGGGGGAGCCTGGGGGAGCTCCCCATTTCGCCTGTTCTGTGGTATGTGCATCTTTTATGGAGACGTCTACACGATCGCGTTCGAGGAGCAAAACCTCAACGGCACTTCCCCTTGTGTATAAGCAGCTACTCGTCCTTTGGGCGGCTGGGTGAAGATTAGATATGGCATAAAATATATGCGTGTGCGATGCGATGGATATGTCCAGATAGTAATTATTGGATCTTTGACTCGTCGTTCTCTATTTATGACGTATGTTGTGAATCCAACATCTCCATTGGGACACCCAACGCCATCCATTATACAGCACGCCCAAGTGGGCGGGGCGGAAGTTTACCGTTCACCATGCAGTCTGGATTGACATTATTTTGTTGACGTTGTGGATGCCATTATATTTCAAGGTGAGTGAAGCTATTGATAATGATACTGATGAGAAAGGTTAATCAAACTTTCCGTTGTTACAGACTCACTGTTGTTATGAAGTGGTCACTGCAGGTTTGTTGGAATCGTCACATCATTACAAATATGTGGGTGTCGATGAATACCCTTCTTGCCTGCCCTTCAATAATCAAAACCACCAGATAGGATGGAGTTGATGGTTACACATACGACAACCACTTTGTTGATTTATTTCATGGTTTGTTGACGAATGAAATGTTAGTAGTTCTGTTGAATACTGCTGCTTTGTTCTCGTGTCATATTTGAATTTCATAGAAAACTATTCATTAAGTGTATTAAATATACTTTTACACAAACTACATAACTTAAACAGTTGTGTCACGTGTATTGTTTTCACATTCACACAGTAACTGGGTCCCATCATCTGCTACACACTCTCATGCGTTGATGGCACAGAAGTGATCAACAACATCCTGTCTCCTGTCAATGGGAATACATAAGACCACCTCTCCGAACTACTGTACTCCAACCTTTAATGGGCTGTCCAGTTGTCTAAACATCACAAGCGATACACTCTCACAAGCAATGCTCCCGAAATCAACTTTTCTGTTATCTTTCATAATATTATGTTAATAATACGAATACAACTCACAGCCAACCCCGTGTCATGGCCAATGGCACTATGATGTGAACACACGGATCCATTGAATATCATACAATTTCATGTTCTTCCTCTGCTAATGCAGTTGCTATTCGCCCCTCGTACTGATTCAATGTCACGAGATCAGAGATTTGAGACAATATTCATGGATGGCGGAATCTAAATCTCAATCTCGTATTTGTGTAGCTGTTAGCCGTGTGGATATGTGGTGGAGAGGCCTTGCAGGAGGTATTATGATCCCCTTCTCACTATCTTTGGATCTCTTGCCACGTTCATCTTTCAAAAAGTTCCGTCTTTATCTTTACCTCCGTTGTGTTTGCATCTCATGCTTGAATATGCCCTCCCTCCCCCCATCCACAGCATTTTTATGGTAGTTTGTGTGTTGGCGTCCATACGATAGTGGGAATAACGCCTTTAGTTAATCACCGTTGACGCTCGATTATTATCCAAAGTGATGCAGTGGCTAATTTGACAAGGAGTATCAATGAGCTCATCGCAAATAATCGATGTGAATTTTCGAAGACCCCAAATACAAAATACACAAGACTGGTATTGACGGTGGTAGTGAGAGAGCAGTGCCGCTTCAACCAGCAATCGCCGACCGGGGCTATTGTCCAAATAGGCTTGTTGAGAGGATGCCGAAGCTC
>JALLPH010001628.1:0-18238 GCA_036939855.1 Cyclotella choctawhatcheeana
CGCCCCCTTTTGAGTGATTTCCTCACAAGAGTGGCACACTCGCGCAGTCCCACCAGCCCACCAACATTTCAAATAATGTTATGTAAAATATTTTTAAGTATTTAATTAAATGAAGAGATATAAGGTAACACCTAAATATAAAATGATATTCATATTTCGAATAAATTACATACCTCTTATTTAAATTTGTGGGCGTTGCCGTAGGTTGCCGTGCCAGTGCCAGATTGAGAATGCATTATGCCTGAGCGTTCACGCGTTCATTCACCTATTGCCAGACTAACGAAGCTGGGAAATAAAGACCACCTTCACATTGTTATCGTTCATGGTGAGTTTGTATCATCGATAACTTGTGTATGCAACGCTAAGTAATATAGATTAATTAGTGGTGTCTGGTGATGAGAATGAACCGAAAGTGGAAAGGCACAAATGAAATGGCATCGTAATATCGTGATGTATGATCATGCGGTCCCGGATAGGTTCATAGCATCTTGTTCATCTGTATCGCGCTAGCTCTGGAGAGTCGATAGAGGTCTTTAATTTGTCTATTTTCTAGCAGCATCTCTCACTTTAACATCGTCTCAATCTCTCTCTAGATTCATCTCAATACAATCCAAAACAGACACACTATTTCTGATCACAAGAACAATAGCAGCATTAAACATGAGAACACCACGATCACTTCTAACAACCTTCCTGTTGCTTCTGCCCATCTTAACCTCCTCACTCATTGACGTGCCCACTGAAAACACCGTAGCACGCAATTCCTACGTCGACCCCTCCTTGATCCTCGATACTGAATTCATACCCCTCAGTCAAATTACAGAGGATGCCGCCGGTATATCCATAGATGGGATTACCAACCCCAACGATGCCATAGTGGGCGATTACGAGAATGTCAAGGTCGATGTGAAATCCGGTAGAATTACCAAGGTGGATTTGAATGCACCGTTATTCCCGGGAGATAATCGCCTGTTGTCGCGTGTTACAACTGACACCATGGATACCGCCGACGATAGGTCCAATAATTTGAATGAATATTCGAATGAGGCAGACATTACAGAACTAGTTACCTCTGGATTGCAACAATACATATCCCAATCCAACATACTATCCATCAATCCCGATGAATTATTCAGTCCAAACTCTGTAAGAACTGCAGTACATGACAATGGGTATGGAAGTTTAATCCAAGTGAATATGCAGCGTTCGTATCGAGGTGTTCCGATTCGTGATTCGCGTGCCTTTGGTACAGTGAAGAATGGGAATTTGATCATGTTCGGATTGGACAAATGGGGTGATGTTAGTTTAGATGTGAATCCAAAGTTGACTGTGGACGAAGCGAAGCGAATCTTGGCCAAGTTTGCAGAGGAAGATTTAATAGAAGAAGAAAACGTTGAGGATGATGAGGAAGATGAGGCTGATGAACGATTCGATCCCGACGAACGATTGGAGGAGAAAGATCGTACCATGGAATTATTGGATTTGTGTACTCCCGAATTGCAGATTTTGATATTAGATGCCAAGGTATTGGACGATGAAGACACAAAAGGAGGTGGTAGTGATACACCTCGACGATACCTCAAGAACAAGTCCAACAAACACACTCACAACAAGAAGCATCCCAAGAAAGACACGAAGGCAAAGGCACCCACCTTTGAAATTGGATCGGGATACATCCACGCTTTAATCTGGCGTATCTGTCCTAGACTGTCAAATCAAAAACAAGAGATTATGGAAGGACTCGTCGATGCTCACACTGGCCGTATCTATTCGTTTATCGACAAGATTGATTACTTCTCTGGAGTTGCAAGTGTTTACCCCGTATCGAATGATGGGCAAGTCCCCGATGGAATACTGCAGTCTGGGTATCCCATGCCCTTTATGGAGATACGTGGAGTTAATGGTGACATTTCTGTTAGCGATACCGGAGGAAATTATTGGAGTACCGGTAATAAAACTGCCAGGTTATCTGGGCAATATGTCCATATGTCAGATTTATGTGGAGACTCTTTATTAAACATCGAAGGAGACTTTGATTGGGGTGGGGTTATCAATGGTACCGATTGCGATACACCTAACTTTGGTGGGGATGGAAATACACAGGCTTCCCGCAGTGGGTATTACGAATTGAATCGTATCATTGAGATCGCGAGGAGTCACTTACCTGGGAATGGCTGGTTGAAAAAACGGTTAACGGCGAATATGAATATAGTTTCGTCTTGTAACGCATATTGGGATGGGAGCACAGTGAACTTTTATAGAAGTAGCGGTGAGTTTATTTGGATTAGGCCGTTTCGTGTCGTTTTGATTATTGATATTGTGCTTACTTCATATCTTCTTCGTTCAATGTCAAAAATGCAGCGCAATGTGCCAACACGGGAGAAATTGCGGGAGTATTTGGTAAGTTCGAAGCACTGGCGTTGTACTAAGTCATGGCTGCATTAGACACATAAGACTGAAGCTTTTTCCTCTTCTTAGATCATGAATGGGGCCATGGAATGGACAATAATGATTTAACCCCTACAATTGTCAAGGTGATTACTATGGTATTTATATGTTACAGAAATCATTCTATATCTGACACGAACTATGTATCAACGAAACAATTGCATTATATAGCCGTCCGGTGAAGGAATCGCTGGTAAGTATTACTGTTTTGCAATAAACACTGCATATAGATACGAAAGTTTAGCTGAACTCGATCTTTTTACCTATAACTTCTTCTTAGATATTTACACTGCATTAAGATTAGGGGACAGTTGTATTGGTCGAGGCTTCTTCAATAATGTCTGCTCCCAGTTTGGCGATCCATGCATAAACGACTGCACAGGAGGTGAGTACAAAGGTTTTGTTTTGTATTAATTGAATCCGGGCACATTCTTACCCGAGCATATTTTCTTTGTTGTAGTTCGAGATATTGATTATGATCAACATCTTAGCCAGCAGCCTCATACATTGACATGGACAAATGCTAATTGTGGCTCTTCGGATAATGTGAGTAGTTTATCTTTATCAACATTGCTTTACATAAGTTTATTTACTGAATCCACTATGTTCATATGATGATAGGTTCACTGCAGAGGTAATGAATTCACGATTTGAAGGACCTTTTTAATTCTAAACATGAACTCATAATCATTGTACTGCTTTATTTGCAGGTCTTGTATACTCTGAAGCAGTTTGGTCATTATGGAAGCGAGATCTCCCCACTTTTTATGGATACGATGACAATACAGGTAATGATTCTACGTTCAGTTGATCAAGATTTTTACTGCAAGCTGAGCCTCTTACCCGAATATATTTATGCCATAATTTTTGGATTAGCTATGGAAATCGTCATGCGTCTGACATTTATTGCTGCTGGGAATGTGGCCACTTGGTATAGTGGAAGCCCTCCTTTTGGTGGATGTGGAGGGGACTCTGGATATCTTTCCTATCTTCTGGCAGATGGTAAGTTCTCTCCTTTGAAAAGATATGACAACTATATTTGTTAATCTAGTTCATTCTAATCATTTTATGTGCGCGATCAACAGACGATGATGGAGATATTACTAATGGTAAGTACTCTCCTTTTGTATAGCACATGGCCATACGATGATTTGATTCGTTGATCTTCTTCATATGCGCACACGTGTTCAAGGAACTCCCCATATGCAGGCTATCTATGCTGCACATAATCGTCAAGAGATAGCATGTGATTCACCTGCAGTTCAAGATTCTGGATGTGCCAACTCTCCTCAAGATGCTCCGGAGATCACTGTAACCCCTCGATCAATGGAGAATTTTGTGAGCTGGACGTCAGTTGCCAACGCTGCATATTATCAAATCTTTCGAACTGAAGGAGTCTATGAATGCTCGCAGGGAAAAGTTCTGCTGGGCACGGTCCCAACTGGAATTTTGAACTTCACAGATACAGGTCTATTGAATGGACGAAAATATTACTATATTGTGATACCCAAGGGTTTGGACGACGCATGCTTCGGGCCAGCTAGTGAATGTGTTGAAGCATCTCCCCTTGATAGCCCAGCCTTTCAACTTACTTGCCCCTCAAGTATAGCCGTTCTCAGTAAAGAAGACAACCCGATCACAACAACCCAGCAGTGTACGCTTTTTGCCGTATCTAACTTCACTGGCACCCTTTCGTTATCGTGCAATTCGGAATCAAGTGACGAGGTCAATTGCACTGCTCCATCATCTATTACCTTCACACCTGGAGATGTATATAAAAATGTATTGGTGGTTCTTGAAGCATCCTCTTCGGCACCTATTGGCGAGGGGACACTGACAATCAAAGCTAACGATGGAACAACACAAAAGGAAGCAGTCATTGCTTTTGTAGTAGTAATACCGGGAGGAAACCAAACAGCCGTATATGATTCTTCAGTTGGCACGCCACGTTGCTTCGCATCAGGTGCTGAGTGTTCATCTGGTGCACTGCTTGACGGAAAAGATGCAGACGAGCCTAATGCTCCAAATTCTTTAGATAGTTGCTCGGATGGAACTTGGGGCGAATACCACGTTCATCCTTCCAATGATAAGATCGTGATTAAATCTGGGTTGAAAGGAAACAGTTCTCAAACTGATCTCACTGAGCGTTCGTATGCAACCATTAGCGCGACTGTTTGGTCGACTTTCAATGCGACTTGCTTCGCTGACTTCTACTACTCCAGTACTATATCAAACCCAACGTGGACTTATATTGGAACTGAGGTAACATCTAAAATACGAGAACTAGAGATCCTTGAAGTAGATTATGAACTTCCCATAGGATCCGAACAGGCTGTAAGAGTGAATTTTCGTTATAAAGGGGATGTCGGGCCATGTCCTGCGGGATCTTATAGAAATTATGGAGATGTAAGTGAATCTTTGGTATTATTTTTTGTCCCACTGAAAATGATTACTAAGACATTTCTCCTGTGTCCGTTTAAAGGTTGATGATTTAGCGTTTGCGGTAAAAGAGAGCGAATTCTATATTGATTGCCCTGACTCAATGATAGTAGTAAACAAAGATGACGTTCCTCTTACCGGCACGAAGAACTGCACGTTGCACACGGCGGCTACATTTGTTGGCACAATTTCTTTCTCTTGTGATGCATCAGCAATGACCGGGGTCAACTGTGTTGCTCCATCAGACATCAGTGTAGAGAGTGGAGTCGAAGAAACAATGGTGACCTACATTGTTGAAGCTACCTCAGGTGTGGTTGTCGGAGAGGAAGGCCAAATTATAGCTCTTGCGTATGCTGAATCGGCTAGTAACTCTAAAAGTTCAAGCTTTCCAATGCTTGTTGTCAGTGCAGGCGGTTCTCAGATGGCAGCATATGATGGTCAACTGGGTGCACCTCGATGCTTTGCGGAAGGTAGCGACTGCTCCTCCGGCGGGCTTCTTGATGGACGTGGAAACGTTGGCCCTGAGCTCAACGCCCCAAATTCTTTAGACGAGTGCACCGACGGAAATAGTGGGGTTTACCGTGAAGATGAGCACATGGATGCAATCAAAGTTAGATCAGGGAGACTTGGCAGTGAATCAAGCGACGACATCGCAGAAGGTGACTACATCACTGTGTCTGCGACTGTATTTGCATACAACAGCAACGATAGAGCTGATTTCTGGCATACGAGTGACCCATCAAATCCCTCATGGAACTACATCGGTTCTATTTACGCTGAAGAAACCAACTCAACTGAAGTAATAGAGGTTGAGTACAGACTTCCGCATGGTCCTGATCAAGCTGTTCGTGTGAAATTTGACTACCAAGGCAATGTAACAGATTGCCGAGAATCTGATTATGGGGATATCGATGACCTTGTATTCAAAGTGAAGCACATGCCGTTTTACATCATGTGCTCCGATGAAGTATTAATTATCAATGCAGCAGAAGCTCCACTGAGCAGAGAGCAAAGATGTACAATTTATACCTCATCAGATTATGGAGGATCTCTTGAAATCAATTGCAACTCTTCTGAATTGAACGGAGTAAATTGTACGTCAGAGTCTCCTGTTGAAATCGTCACCGGGACACTTGAGACCAACATTACAATTACAATTGATGTGTCAACGTCAGCTATTGCTGGTGAAGATGGAGATATCCTGGTAACAGTGGCAGATCCAGGAATTAACATCACAAAAACGTCAGCCATACAGATGCTAGTTATCCAAGGTGGTGGACCTCAGACAGCAGATTATGACTCTGACTTGGGTGCACCCCGTTGTTTTGCCGAAGGGAGCTCGGTAAGATGGTATATAATGTTTTGTGATCTTTCAACCTATTTGAATTTCCAATACTCAAACAAATTATTTTCCTGCAGTGCTCTTCAGGAGAACTTCTTATTGGAAGGTAAAAACTGTTTCTTGTCATTGCTGAAGTTTTCTCTCTCAACAAATGATATTATAACATGCATTGTGTTCTATCTTTTTGATTACTTCTGCCCGTTTCGACACTTTCATAAAATAGAGGCGAGATGGCACCAGGCGAACCTAATGCACCAAATACACTTGATGATTGTAAGGATGGTAGCTGGGGCAATTTTCATCAGCGTAAGTTCAATTTTTATGTGCCAACCAAAACCGCCTTGCGCCATGATGCATGTCTAACATCAAATATAATATATTACCATCTCCCCAAATGATATAGATCCATCGCTTGACAAAATCATTGTCACTGGGAAGAACGAAAATGTCGAGATATCGGAATATGACACAGTCACGTTGTCAGCAACAGTATGGTCTACTATGCCCGATGATTTGTTCGCAGATTTTTATTATGCATCGTATGAAACGTCTCAAGATGGTCCCAACTGGAATTTTATTGCCACTAAGGCGACTACTGTCACAGGAGACTTAGAAGTATTGGAAGTAGAGTACGACTTGCCGGGTGGAACCATGCAAGCAACTAGAGTACACTTTAGGTACCTTGGAAGTGTTGGCACGTGTCCCGACGGAACATACTGGAATTACGGCGATGTGCGTTAGTGGTGTTGTGTCATTTTTTGCCTTGCAAATTTTACTTAATTTTTTGATCTCTCGCTCTATATCTTGGTTCTCTTTAAAGGCCGATGATCTTGTTTTTGCAGTCAAACAAGCCACATTCTCAATTGTGTGCCCAAATGATACCATCCGATTCAATAAAGCTAATGCACCAGAAGAAATAGATGTTCAATGCGAAATGTCTGTCAACACAAACTACAATGGAACAATCAACTTATCATGCATCTCGGCTTTAACGGGAATCGACTGCACCTCTCCATCTAGTGTCGACATTCCACCGGGTACTACGACAGTCAATGTAACAGTCACACTTAGTTCTGATACTTCTGTTGTAGTTGGAGAGCAAGGGGCAGTTTTATTATCCGCATCAGATGAAACTTCTGCAAAGACCTCAAAAATTGAAGTACTTGTGGTAAGCCCAGGAGGGGCGCAACTGGCGCGTTACAATGCATCGTATGGAGCCCCCTTTTGCGATCTTCCAGGCACTTCCTGCTCAAGTGGAGAAGTACTACTTTACGGACGTGGTCCTGTTACTCCGGAGCACAATTACCCCAACACGTGAGTTTTGCTCTATCGTCTATTTCTGCTCAGTGAAATCCACCAACTAAAAACTTTCGATCTTTATTTACTGTAGGCTTGACGGCTGCGAAGATGGAGCAAAAGGAGAACATCACTCAGACGAATCTATTGACAAAATCACAATAAGATCTGGTCGAATGAATAATGTAACCAATGATACCATAAGAGAATGTGAATACGTCACAATTACAGCTACTGTTTGGGCTTATAGTGACTTAGATTCGGGTGACTTTTTCATCACATCAAATCCCTCGGATCCTTCATGGGTCTACATTGGCTCTGTTAATTCAACTGTGGAAGATGGCATTGATGAATTAGTCGTAGAAACAGTGTTACCAGAGGGTCTGATGCAGGCAGTCAGAGTTAACTTTCATTACCGAACTGACAAAGACTTAAGTCCCTGTTTAATGGGTTCTTGGGATGATGTTGATGATATGAGTGAGTTCTATTAAAATGCTCAATATGTCGATGAAAATTCGTGTTCCCTAACATGCGATTAATCTCTCCACAGTATTCACTGTTGACTCTGGAGTATCCTGTTTACCGCCTTCAACGTCCCCAACATCTAGTCCTGTAGATGAAAGCACCAATGCACCATCAAAGAGCCCATCAACGTCTCCTTCCGTGGGATCTATTTCTTCGCCTACGCTGACCCCATCTTCTTCGCCAACTCTGACCCCATCTTCTGTTATTATGATGTCATCATCTATTGATTGGAGTATTGCGTGTGAAGATATTAATGATAATGCAACTCTAATTTCGACAGCTCAAGTGTTTGAGCTTTCGATAAAAGAAACAGTAGAAGCTGACTTGAACACAAATCAAGAACTAAGGGTTGTATCGGCAGCTGAAATATGTGGCATGACTGTCCCCAATCACAATACCATGTCTAGACGGAAACTTCAGGATATCTCATCTCCAGTTCACTTCATTATGGAGATCATGGAGACATGTGACAATTGTGGCAGCAATTCAACTGTTGCTGGAAATCTTTTTGTTCAGGTAAATGGTGGACTTACTACCGCTGTCGATAATGGAGAACTGACTGCTACTATCCAAAAAAACGGAAACTCAGCTGACCTTCCTGTCGTGAGTAATGTCACTGTTGTAGCAAACAGCACCAATTCAAGCTACATTATGGCGACAGACAGCCCATCAACTTCACCTTCAGTATCTCCTTCTAAGAGTCCATCAACATCTCCCTCGGCTTCTCCTACCTCAGCAGCACCAACCACCAGTCCAACTTCGAGTTCAGCGCCAACGGCAAGTCCAGTTGCAGGACAAACAAACCCTCCTTCGCAGAGTCCATCAACGTCACCGTCAGCATCGCCGTCATTGTCTCCGTCGGCAGCACCAACCGCCAGTCCTACTTTGAGTTCAGCGCCGACAGCAAGCCCAGTTGCAGGACAAACAAACCCTCCTTCAAACAGTCCGTCTGCAACTCCAGGATGGTACATGAAATTCAGCGAATTGAAATGTTATCAAGATTGTTCTGGTGAATATCCTTGTGGAGGACCGAAAGAGTTTTGGAACGATGCATATTCCACCTTAAATGATTGCTGTGTGATCAACCTCGGTACTTCAGATGAGGATCTGTCAAATAACTGTTTAGAGGGTGGTGAATAATTCGGACCTATGTAGTAGAATTAATGTAGCGTATTATGTTGTCGTTGTAACTGATCTGTACATGAAAACAATTTTAAGTTGTTACTAGTTCAGACACAGTACCCAAAGCATCTAAATATTCGAAGGTGTGGTCAATTAATATGGTACACTCGTGGAAATGAGAAATGATCAAAATCGCCATTGTCCTTTGAGGTCCATTGTACCGGGATCGGATACGGGCTTTCGGAGGGCTTTTGGTCTTTTGTACCATCGTCCGTACTTACAACATAGGTACTAGCTACCTGCTACTACTACCATACCTATCCATCCGTAAACCGCCCGTACCTGCCCGTATGGTACCATCCATAAAACAAGCCCTCATAATATGCCATTCCGCCATGGCAGCCTCAGTTTCAATTTGCCCCTTCACATTAAAATCAATTGCGAACACACCCCGTTTGGACTTGGCAGTCATCAAACACTCCAATGACTCCGAGCCATGCGGAGGCGTCTGTACCCTCTCAAAGTTGATACCATATCTTCACGACAGCACGTCAACTTCTCACGCGAAGTGTCCCTTATGCCAGAAATCAAAGATCACAGCTGTTTACGATGTGGAGGCTGCATCCTTTTTGCGAGGACGCGGTTTCCCGGTGAGCAATGATAATAGTAGTACTGAATTAATAACGAAAGATATTGTTGAACAAGATGGACGGATAGTCTCGTTTATGTATGGAACAATAGCGTATCATCTTTGGGTGAACTTGAATCATTCTTCAAAGAGCGACATCAATGACAATGCTCTTAGACGGCTTACAAATGTGATGATGATGGATGTAAACAGAAGTCTAAAGGTTCGTTCTGTCGAATGGCTGCGATGATTCCTCTTCACTGTTCTGTCATTACATCTCTGAATATTTACTTCCAGATCATTTACAAAGGTAAAGTAATATACCCAAATGGTACTAGTTCCGTCCTTGAAGCATCCGAACAAATATTGGACATCTCCAATACTGATTTCATTCGTGGACGAAAGAAACCGTCCTTGATCCTTATGGGATTACGTAAGTCCGCCACTGCTAATTCAGATCCTCGGTCTAACTTCAATTTTACTATGAAACGATGGGATGTATCATTTTTGTCACCGTGGAACATACAACAAAGCGTACAGCGGATAACAATGCTGGCAATAGAAGGGGTGTACTCTATCTTGGGAGGTGTTTATCTATTTGCAAAATCTGTACTATACCCTCCTCAACGAGACGGTAACTGAAATACAGATGCAATTGTCATCTTCAGTTTGAAATAAATACGCCTACAATCGTGCATTCCAAAATCTAGGGGAATGATTAGAGAGCAGGGAACAAAAAGGTTTCCTTACACAAACAAACACAAAAGCCAAAATGCTTGGTTTTAAGGCAATTGAAAGTAGACGGTCTAAGTTCAAGTCGGTTTTCTGAATTTGATTTCCTTTTCATTTCCCCCGTCGTAATTTTCGTAGTTATTCTGCAGTTATTCTGCAGATAAGTACTTCCAATAACAAAGGGTTATGTTCGGTCTAACTAGTTCCTTAACCCCTCCAGCTGAAATAAATTTGTGATCCTCTCACAGGCATCTCCGCAAAAGAAAAGAAAAAAAGACACACCCGCAGATCCGGTTGATTGTTTCATGAGTGATGACTTGTGCTGTGCAGACGGAATGACTGGACCAGATATCCTTAAAAGGCTGTTGCTTGCTCTATGGTCAGAACTAAAACTGTGTTGTGCAAGCTAAAAATCCACAATTCACTCGGTCATAATTGAAATAAGGTTTCTCAAGGTGTATGATCAATAAATCTACAAGTCGTTACTATTCTTCAATAATCGGGTTTCTGTAGGTGATAATTACGAAGTCAGACCATAAAATATATTCTCTAACAAAATGAAATGCCACAAACTTCCACCCCATTTCCTCTTTAATCGGCCTGGGCTGCCCTCTTCGCCTTATGCTTAGCAATACTCGCACCGGTACCCCTGGTCTTCTTTCCCTTATTCTTCGCCTCCTTCATGGCCTTTCGAGATCTCTCGGGCTTGGTTTCCAATCCCAATCTCACTAGACGATGCTTGGGTTCAAATTTACGTAGGGCATCTTCGGAATCGTAGATAACACAAAATCCTGTAGATTTTCCTCCACCGAACTTGGTACGGAAGCCGAAAAGAACTACGAGGGAGGATGAGGTTTTATACATGGAACCTACAACTTCTTGGAGTTCGGACTTGGCTACGTTGGCTCGGCCGGGGTGGATGATATCAACGATCATCTATGGTGCATGAAAAATAAAGATGATGTGGTGAGATCAAATCGAGAATGGCATGAAAATATGAAATGCACAGACAGTTGACTATGTTCACAATACAAACGCACCTGTCTCCTCGAAAGGAGGGGGTTCTTGGTGAACTTGCGGGTCTTGACGACTACACTATCTCCGGCCATGGTTGACAACAAGTTTTTTCCGAACGAAAATAGTGAGGTTGGTGGCGTGGAGGTCCCATTTACAAGAGACCCCAATCAAGCATAATTATTTAGTAAGAGGTAAAAAACAAGTCGGCGAATTCACAACTTTTGGTTTATCTTTTGACAATACAAACTAAATAAGAGGGCAATTTTACTTGCCCACTTTCTTCTGCCAAGGCCTCCGCCGCGCGGCCACTAACATACATAGACCATTTTGCTCACACATCAAGCACCTCATTGTAACCATGGTGAGTATGAATGATGACGGGAGGGAGAGCAGAAGGGCATTCAGCTGAAGGGTGTTTATGAATGTTTGATTGTAGAATCAGTACACGATTCTCTTGTCGCGGCAGTTCGTTTCTTTCGTACAGGCTATTTCTGGGGTCTGGTGTGGTGTTCTGGACATAAAATTTATTGGGCGGTTTGGAATAGTTCACGAGGGAGGATGTCCTGAACCCTGCCGCCAAAACGTTTTCATCTGCTCTTTCTTGGGTGTTTTCAATCTGACTCGGGGTATCACATCGTCAATGTCGGGAATACTGTAGAGTTCAATCGGGAGAATGGCCAATGAAGAATACACGGTCTTCTTTCACCTAATTTTCCATTTCATATGGAAAAAGTGCCGGTCAAAAACCATCCGCTGATTTATTTGTATCTGAGGCCTCCCTTTTTCATGAAGTATAATTGATTCGCTGGTGCCTCTGTGGCTCTATTGTACTGCATTTCGAAAATCTATTAATTTCGACAACGTTCACTAATCAAAAAATCCACTCTTGCTTTCTCCACTAAACTTCAACACACAGGATCAACCAGTCAAACTAGCCAAAGTCAACCGAGTTCTAGGCCGTACCGGCAACACCGGTAATGTCACCCAAGTCCGTGTCGAATTCATGGATGCCGATGCCGGTACTGGAACGGGACGTTCTATTGTAAGGAATGTCAAGGGACCTGTAAGGGAAGGGGATATATTGTGTTTGTTGGAGTGGGAGAGAGAGGCAAGGCGCTTGAGGTAGATAGAAACAATGATTATTGTAATTTAAAAGAGTGATGATTATCACACAAACATGCTGGCAAGATTTCTCTCGTGCATTCTAATCAGAATGGTCAGGTTAGATACTCTTCATTGGTCCTTGGGTCACTGCCATATCTTCTTCAGACTACATATCTAGCTCTGAATTATTTAGATCTTGTTAGTTCTGATCTTCTCCATAACGAAAGCTAGAGACATGCTGTTATGGACATAGCTCATCCTCTCTTTGTGATTAGCTTTCTCTTCAACACGAGCTGATAGAGATTACAGAGGTATTCAGTCTCAAAGTAATCGCATATTGGGCAGACTCTTGAGGAAACATTCATGGAATCCTGCACCTTCACCCAAGTATCTATGTGTATAGGACATGCAACTGTTTTCAAGTAGGTACATATGTGTGTGTTACCTTGGTCAAGGGGAGACACTGTTCTAAGTGGGAAGTGGGCATTGTGCAAGGATCACAATAACAAGTGTCGCTTATGTCAGGCATCGAGTGTATTAAGTCCGCAATAGTAAGATTCAAGGGAGTCTTCAGAAAACAAGCACAAGGCTTCTTGCATTCAGTCACTAATGTATCACAACAATATTTGATCATAGTATATCGTTTCTGTTTGTACACGAGGCAGCCACTATCAGACATGAGAGAGAAGCCAATTCTTGCTGCCTTTCATCTGTCATCCAAAATCCAAATCCAGGAGAAGGAGCCAGAAGGAGGCTTGTGATTAGAAAAGTTGATATGGGTTATGATGCGGCAGGTTGGTCTTAAAATTGAAATTGGTTTGGGTTTTGGAAGCTTTGGTGAGCTAGTTTCTTATTCCCATTGGTAGAACTTAGGCTAGCTTAGGCCGTGTCTGTTGTTTAAAATCTAAAAACAGAAAATCATATTAACCTATACTTGTATTTCTCTCCATGCTATGCCTCTTTATCTTCTCCTTCTCCATGGTTACTCTGTGGGCTGCCTCAGTGCCATCTTTCAATTGGTGGTTTAGTGTCAAAAACGAGCTGTGACTCATGCATATTAGCAAAAATACTTTGCATCTAAACATTAACACACCTTCCTAACAAAACAGTGTGGCGTTGACGGTGCTGAGTAGCAGTAGCCGAGCCGTGTGTGCTCCATAATTTGTGGTTCTTTCCCCTGGCGCCTTTGGCAAAGTGTAGAGCTGCAGCCTGAGCCACCAAAACTTCCGTATCAAGATGAGAGCTAGAGAGCAACATCGTTTTAGGCTGGGGGTGAAGTCTATACCAAGTAAGACATTTACAATCAAGTAAATGAATCGAACCATTATCCTTTATTGTTAAAGGTCTATCATATTGACCGTCTTTCCAGTACAATCTGGAGATATCAGCATCAAAGAACTTGTGGTCATGTAAAGTCGGCCCCTGAACCTTTGAAAAAGGTTGACTGTATGTGACATTTCACTGTACGGGAAGATCAACAATTGAGTGTGAGTGAGAGTCAGAGTTCACATAAATTTAGGTGAACTTGTGACACTTCAACTTCAACTTCAACTTCACCTTCATTACACAATAGTAGCAAGAATACTTTCTATGTCCTTGTGAGATACAATCTCATAATTATAATTTTAGAACTATGATTACAAAGTATATGGATGTTTCTAGTTGCACAATTAGTCATTTATTCTGTAATTACCATCCCACATCCCAACATACACACATCGAGTCAGGCCATCAACAAAAACAAAACAAGAACCCAAACAGGCACAGTGCAACTTGAATTTGAATCACACTCTTCTCACAGCTTTACTTCCCTGAATTAAAAATGATCAGCCTGGATTTTACTTAGTTGAATGTTTGCCATCCATTTAAATCATCTCCCAGCAACCATTTGTTTTGTTTCATGGTATCCATCATTGTTGAATGACAATAGTACATTACACTAAAAGAAAGGGATTGTAATTGTAATTGGGTCTTTCGCTTCCCACCATTACAATCCTGTCCATCATTCACTCCTTAACATTCTCAACGACTTGCTTTTAAATCACGGCATCCGCCTAACACCATGAGAGGACAGCAATAGTTCAAGAGTTTCGAATTTCAGGATCAGGAACCCCTTCAAATTGATGTTCTGAAATAATGTTATATGTTCTATTTGTATATTTTATTTCATCACTACCTCGGTCAGCTGACATCTTGGCCGAGTGGTTAAGGCGTGAGATTCGAAATCTCTTGGGCTTCGCCCGCGTAGGTTCGAATCCTGCAGATGTCGAGCGTTCTGCATTTTTTTACCGCGACGTACTACGTCTTCCCCAAATCTCCTTTTGATAAATCGGAACGTAAAATGTCGATGTCGTTCAGTTTCATTTTGCATTTTGGACTCCGAAACCGAGGTGTCAGTTAGATACAAGGTGCTAGAAGACGGATAATTCGGTGTGCTTCTTTTGCAGGAATTGTTGCACATATCTGCTTGAGACAATAGACAATATGTATGCAATTACAATGCTAATTAAACACATGACTTATGACTTTGTCTTAAGCTACATCTTTGCCCATAAAAACTGTAAAATGCATCATGGATGAGATATGTGATCTGCCATCTTGTAGTGGGATGGGTTCCTCCCGGAGTCATTGCACCAGAAGAAGTTCTTTGAGTTACTTTATGGCTGCTTCTGCATAGTAAAAAGACTAAGTATACATTCATTAGATCTACATCATCTCACAATCATGAGAAGGTCGCCTGTTCTCATCGATCCCGCACTTCAAATCAATAAATCAACCTCCTTCAAATCAAAAGATTCTTCGAACAATCTCCTCTTCTCAAATGAGTGATCCGCATTCTTCATATTTGATACCTGAGCTGCTGCTGCGAGTGTCAGAAACATGCCTATACCACTGGTATAGTCTATTTTCGTGGGCAGCTTTACGTGGTCCGTGAAATCGTACGTATTGCTGAGGTCCTCGTCCAAGTTTAAGCTGCACCACTTAGAGTCTTCGTACATCGATTTTATGGGGGTCGGCGTACATTGTTCGATCGGCATTGTTGCAGGTGTTTCTATATAAAACGAAAAAGATGTAATGTATAATGTATAAGTTTTCAAATGCAAAATTCACCAATCGACGTAACATCATGTTGTCTCACTGGTGCACTCTGTCACTGGCTGCGGGAGGTTATGTACATTCGATTCCATCTCTTCATCGTCGTCAGCCTCATCCAGAGCATTACGTCGACAGCACTGTAATAGAGACCACCATGGCGTGGATTGTTTGGGCGTTAGATCCATCTCCCGAAGATCAACAACTACGGTGCAGTCTTTCTCGCTTGGATCTTGGATCTCTTCGCTTTAGGTGTCTTCTGCCTTGCTTCTGGCTTCAGGTTTCTTGTTTCTTATCTGCTTCGCTACCGCACATAAAAGATGTTGTCCGCTCAGACTCCCTTATAGGTCTGCTCAGACTACCTTCAACACAAACACCACATCAAACAACATCACGGGCACCATGAACAGATTTAACGCAAAAACAATATATTCAGCAGAAGCACAATAATATGGTTTTTCTTAAATCTATGTCTTGATGCTGCAATGACAGATGGGTTCTTCCTAGCGTCGCAAAAGCTGACCCGGTGTCTTGTCATTGTCAGGCAATTTTGTATGGCGTATGGCAAATCATCCAGCAAAATCACCTCAAAAGTATGCCCAATGTATGCGTCTCTGTCGCTGCTATCCCATTCTGTTCTTTTAGGGTTATATAGAGCTGGTTGAAACTTACCTTAGATCTATATTCTACATACAATAAACTGTACTGATTCCTATGCGAGTATAAATCTCACTGTGGACAAGGTTGAATATTGGCGCCCGAGGCATTTCTTTCTTTCTTAGACATAATTTTTTTTAAACATTATTTTGTCCACTAAAATGGAAAATTGGCTTGTATGATATTTTACTTTAAGTGTGTACATTTGGTACGCGTTTTGGGGGATATTATTTATTAGTAATGTACACCAGCTACAGCTTCTACTTATAAAGCAAAATAAGGCTGCTAGGACACTAGCAATTTCTTACAGATGCCATGCTGCATATTCTCCTTTCAACTCAACATTAGTTGATATCATTTTATGTCAAGCTTTTGTTCCTAATATAGTCGTGATATTGATAAGTTGAGACATTCCTTACAATATCTAATATCTGCTGTCACAATCCAATAATCCAGTCTGGTGCTTACCTTGAGTCATCCAAAATGCAAAATGTTGTATTTTGGTGTTAACTGGTACTACAACTACAACTATTAATATATGTAATAGTATTATGTGTTCTGCCGATTCTGATAGTACGTAGTGATGTATTTTCTTGTGCTGATTGGCCAATCCAGTGTATCAGTATTGTAACAGTGTCAGTATTGTAACAGTACCAGTATTGTTACAGTAACAGCAGCAGTAACAGTAACACTTGCTAGCAGTATTGGTATTTATTATTATTAGTATTATTATTATTATTATTATTATTTGGAGAAAGAGATCATGCAACAATGTTTGTGCTAGATGATGCTAATTCAGTTTACATAATGAGATGTATATGCTTAGGTTGAAACATTTGAAATTGAAGCTGATGTAAATCTGTCAATTCAGTCCAAACACACTCAATCTTTGTGCAAATCAAAGGAATAGTGGGCCAAAATTGCAACAGCATGTTTCTCAAAAGGCTAGGTGTGTCAATGTTGAGAAACAATGAATTCAAGCCTCAATATTGTCTAACCATTTATCATACTAATTATAAGACATTTGAAGGGTTAAGCTTATTGTTATGGTCTGAATCAACCCCAACAGAAATCTCAAGCTTGCAAAACCATTCATTATACTCACAATGAGACATTGGCAGTGTTGAGATATTTGGACTCATTACTCAAAAGTCATCTTGTGGTGACTGATGTGTGCAATGAAATCCAATCTCAAAGATGCCTCACCATTAAGTATGCTCACAATAAATCAATGCAACAGTCAAGCTGTGGTTGTATGGATGTACAGACCCAAACCGGCATAATCTTGGTCTGAAACGATGGGGGTCTCAGCTCAAAAACATGAAAGCTCATAACTGGAAAGTCAGCTTGCGGTGACTGTTGTGGGCAATGTAATCCAATCTCAATGATTTCTCACCACTATGTATGCTCACAATGAGACATTGCAACAGTCAAGCTGCGATGGTATGGAGGTGCAGATCCAAACCAGCACTATCTTGGTCTAAAACGTTGGGGGAGTCAGACCGAACGTATACTCACTTCACTACTCAAAAGTCATCTTTTGGTATTTGATGTGGGCAATGAAATCCAATCTCAATGATGACTCACCATTTAGTATGCTGACAATGAGACAATGCAACAGTCAAGCTGAAGTGAATTGGATGTACAGACCCAAACCAGTACAATCATGGTCTGAAACATTAGGGGCGTCATCCAAAAAATATCGCCATCTATAACTAAAAAAACACTAGACCAAGTCAATGACTGTGTGGACCATACCAAACCATTGCTGCTGGACTGCCCCAATGTCTCATTATGGATATATTGAATGATGTTATGCAGTTTGGATTGGAATG
>JALLPH010001633.1:0-19512 GCA_036939855.1 Cyclotella choctawhatcheeana
GCTATCTTGAGTTATTTACCTTTTTTTTGCTATTGAAACTTTTTTTGAGCGGTAGCTTGGCTCCTGATGGGGCTTGGGGCTGGGGCTGGAACCTGCTGGAACTTAAACCTACCATTGTGCCGCGGGTGCAAGCTGAAAGCAAGGTGCGAGAGCGATATGGAATTAGATTGATTAGATAACGATTGCAGAATTTCGCAGAATTGCACTTGAACTTATGCTGGTTGTATGAGAATGCATGGAGCCGAGGAGTTGAATGGAGAAGAGGAAGTGATGCCGACAGAGGAGGGACAGTCTAGAACTGAGTTGAATGCGGATAGAATGGTTACTTCAGAGAACGGAGAGCACTCTGCTATCGAGTTGATTGGATATGAACAGGTAGCTACAGGAGAAGCGTATTCATCGGAAGCTGCGGCTGCTAGAGCTGAAGCCGAGACTTCAATGGAAAACACATGCAATAAAGTTGAATCGGGCAACAATTTGCAGCCTGCCACCTTTTGTTGGACGAGAAACATCCAGGAAGGCCTGCTACCTCTAATTTAGCCAAAGTAGGTGCAGGCTATGTCGCATCAATCTGGAATGCGTCATCCAATCGAGTGGACATGAACAACGTGAAGGCCGACAAAGGTTGGTACCATTCTGTTCTTTTAGGCCCACTCCAGGCTGTTTCAGTTTTTGGTTGACCTGTCTACGTAATCTGTACTGATTCCTACGTGATTCTTGATTTGGATTTGGATTACTGAAACAGGTCAAATGTTAGAAATTTCCTATATAACTTAAGGTTACATACTGACACCGGACGTTAAACCTTCTTAACTTGACGATCGTCATCCCCTGTTCCAACCAAATCTTTAGAAAAAAATGGTCCACGCAAAGTGGCCGATGGTCCGCTCCACCGCAACGAAACAACATCGACGAGAGCATCATCTCAATGACAGCCCTTCTGCCAATGCACCAATAGAGTTACTAGAAAAATACATCATGAATGGCTTTAATAATCGCTTAGGTTACAATAACAACAGCGCAGGCAATGCATCGCCACGCAGACCACTTGGGAATATACAGAATAGTAACCTCCCCTCCACAGCATTGCCAGCATTGGGATGTCGACAGTTTCCAATTCATCCGCCGTTGCATCCACCGCGGCCGCAACAAATCAACCGTGCATTATTTCATCGTCAGTCGAACAATCATCGTCTGTCGAATAATATTGTAAATAGCAACCGAAACCCACCAATGCCAATGACAAACCATGGTGTGCTTCTCCCTCCTCGTCTGCCTCAACCAATGCCGAACCAGATGAATCGTCCAACATTCCCCCCTGCTCCGCGGCCACAACCCACGTTAATTCAATTACAGCGCTCACCTTTTGCACCCCGGCCAATGCCAAACCAGGCGGGTCAGAATGCATTCTTTGGCCATCCACCACGACATCCAATGACAAATCCAATGCAACACTCACCTCTTCTGCCTCGCCCCATGCCACAACAAACGAACCAACTGTCTGTCACTCAGCGCCAGCCGTTCAATCCAATAGTATCACCATTCATCACTCCGTTTGCCATGGCGACTCCAATTGGCGAGGCAAACAGACAGAGGCGGCAGGAGCAACAGTCCAATCGTCCAATCACAAGAAATGAAAATGTCCGACCACCTCCTCCTGGTACATCAAGACAAAATCCGGCATCCAAAGAGGAGATCAAGCGACTGCTACATCTCTATTTTTCCTGTCAATCGCTACTTCGAACTTTCTGTAAAGAGCACAAGGTAACAGACAGTGTTCGACAGCAGATGTATCGGGAGATAAGAAAGCATCATGAATTGAAAGATTTGGAAGGCAAGCGTGGGGAGTCAGAGAATCGTAATAGAACAATCGATATCATTGATTCTATCTTACCTGGGCCGAAATTTCGTCAATCTTCAGCGTCTATTCCAGCACCCACACATCCCGACGATGAATTCTACACACCTCGAAATTTGGCTTCCATTGCCCAAAGCCTTGACTTCTCAACAGAGCCTAGAATGAAGAGGGGAGAAGAAGTGGTAATTCGGATTCATAATCAGAAGGAGCCAAACGAAAGATCACGCTCACTCATGTTGTTTTTGCACAAAGAAGTAGTATCGCGGCACCCTAATCTGTCAAAGTTCCAGAGAGAGAAGTTGTTAGAAGATATTGCATGTATTGTCATGTACGATCAGGGGTACAAAGAAGCCAAGCATTTCAAGCAACTAATCAAGACTTGGAACGCAAGGCTTGTCGAATATTTCAGGACAGGGGTTCAAACAGCACCGCTTCGCACACGAAATTCAGGCAGACGAGCATACACTGACGAAATGGAAACTAAGTATCCAGGATACATCCACAAAGTCTACCGAGCCGCAGAGAAATTGGTTGGCACACAAGTCTCTTTCAAGAAGTTGGCAGAAGTAATCAACAGATTGTCACGCGGAGAAGAATTCAATGACAAGCCCGATCTGAATCTCACCAAAAAGCAACTCTGGCGTCATTTCAAGCAGTTCAGAGGTACAATGAAGTCTCCTTTGGAGAAGCCATTCAAGACAGACAAACAGAAGGCTGAGACTCTTGAATGGTGCAGAAAAGTAAAGACACTCAAGCGGAGTCTCCGTAACAAGTTCCACATTTGCTTCATAGATGAAAAATGGTTCTACACGCAAAGTCGGCGAAAGAAAACGAAGCACTTACCTCGTCACGAAACTGAAGATCCAAACGAAGTTCAGGAGTTTGTCCGGACAACTGTCAGCCGAAGGCACCCAATTAAGGTGAGTGGGCTGCTGACATGTCCGCGGTGGTTGATTGTTGTATTATTATACTTTGCCAATGTGCTTTGAGAAATTCACTATCTGACAAATTGTTGTGTTGTTCTCTCAGGTAATGGCCATGGGTGTTGTTGCTCCACCATGTGATGCTAATGACTATAATGGAGGTATCTTTTTCAAGCGAGTTAGCAAGATGAAGCCATATCAAAAGACGACATATAGCACACATCTCAGTGACGTAGCCAGAATCAACCAAGAACTTCGTGATGGCAAATGGAAAGAAAAGCTAGTAGATAATGCGGATGTTGAGACTGCGACATGGGGACAACTGAGAGAGCAGATTGGTCTTACCTATGATCTTGACGACGACGGCACAGAACGTCTTGTCCTCAAATACTACAGTGGCTCTAGAACTGATCCAAGGAGGGGCGAATCGAAGCCAGTTGTTAAATACATCAGAGAAGACAGTTACATCTTCGGTCCTGGCGAGATTGACCTTATCAACCCTCAACTTGTTGCTAAGTACGAGAAGGGAGAAGAACGTGAGGTCGATTGCAGTTGTGATTCAGATTTTATGATGAGTGTCATGGATGATGTGGGCAAATCAATTAGAGACACTTACTCATGGGTTCCACCTGAAGACAAGATCTACCTGGGCATGGACAATGCAGGAGGTCATGGTAAGAAACATATCATCATGCAATATGAAGCACTCCTCAAAAACAAGTACAACATCATCATCTTGTGGCAACAGCCACGCACTCCAGAATCCAACATGCTTGACCTCGGAATCTGGATGNTTTATATTTAAATCTAACTTTTGACGTTGTTGAGTAATCCACAGAGGGCTTTAGACCAACGTAGGAATTCGTACATACTACGTAGACGGAATCAAATGAAACTCAACAACCCTGAAATAACCCTAAAAGAACAGAATGGTACGAATGTTTATGCCTGATTGATCAAAGTCCTTGATCTCATCATCGAGGGAGAAGGCAGCAGCCACCTTGTTGAGAAGAAGAGGGGCCGATTCTTCAGCGTACCCTCAGACGAGGCTGAGGTGTTTGATGGTGCCGAGGATGGAGATGTTGATGGCAGTGATGCGGAGGGTGAGGATGAGGATGATGGAGAGGAGGCATGGTGTGACTTGTGAACTGTGATTGTGCATTATTTTGTTAGATTAGATGAAAAAATGCATTAATTCATTCAATTCATTTCGCTACTCACCTTAAACTCTAGCTCTTAATCTTACGTCTCATGAAACAATAATACATCACTGACTTTTTGAGACCCAATACATTTGTTGTTGAGTATCCAGCAAAAGTATATTGTGTTCCCCAATCGAAATTGTAACATCCATAAACACACATCGCACGTGTGACGAATTCAAATGAATGATATCAACAAACATTAGAGAATCAAAGTCAGTATGAAGTGATATGAAGTGGTATGTGGTATGAATTTATACAAATCATTTAACGGTATTTCTTACCCTTTCCAGTATGAGCTTGAATTCTTAGCAAACAGTTGATTATTGAGATAAATCAGATGAGGCAGTGTCTTATCTGCGTCGGCTTTTACCCGTATCTATTGCTGCTAATACGGACTGGATGATGGATAGATAAGTTATCAAATGAAAAACAAGCATGAAAAATAAGCAGAGAAATCAATCTCAAGCGGGCGACAGCAACAGCAATGGAACGTGGACCGCGGCGTAGACCGCGGCGTAGACCGCGGCGACGATTGAAACGTTAAATGCCCTCCTCCGCCTTGACGTGACACAGAATTCATGCGGCAAAGGCAGTGTGGACGATGCCCATCAGACTGCGACGACTGAAACCATGATTAAAACAAAGCGATTCAGCGTACCTTTGGCCCCACAAAGAGAAGACAATTGTGTGGGCAACCGTGTCGACAAGAGAGCTGACGCGATAGGGACGTGATGTGATGGCCGGCAGAGCGATATGATCATCTCTATTGCAACAGCGGGTGACTCGTTTGCAACAGCGGGTTTGAAATGAAATGAATGGGCGGGCGGCGGGATGAGAAGATCTTCGCACGCTTGATGCGCGACCTAACGGACGGTCAAGCGGTCAATCGGCCTATTTAATATTTTTACACGTATTCAGTAGGAGTGAATCTAAAAGAACAGAATGGTACAGTAGAGTGCCGTCAAGTGTCCCCCCCCGGGGGGACACAATCCCGCCTAGCCTGGCCTGGAGGGGGGGGACAGCCCAGGGGTGTACTTCTGTATGACCTGAAAAGTGGCTGTTTTGAACCCATTGCTACTTTTGGACCGCCTGTACAACATACCGTCGTCACTAAGAGATGATCACGCTACTCCCTCCCCCACAATTTTGATGTTCCTCAAGATGATGAGTGAATGTACAGGTGATATATGTCTACATTTAGTATTAGTCTTAATGAATAAGTTTGCAGTGATTATCTACATAATATGTGTGCATACTGAACAGATGCTACTGGTACGAAACACTCAGACTGCCTGCACATGCCCCCAGTAGGTCAGATTGCAAAGTAGGGGGGGGGGCACAGACCCTAACCTACCCTGACTCCCAACAGGGGGGGGACACAGTGGGTTAGGGGGGGACACTTGACGGCACTCTACTGTACGTGTTGAGAAAGAGAGAGTACAGGGATGTTTGCCACTTACTTAACCAGCATTGTGTGTTGTTATCTCTGTTGATCCTCCTCAGGTGTGTATTTGATGGAGAAGTAGGATCACTGGAAGTGTTGAACAGGCAAATATCTGAATTGTTGTTACCTTAATAGAGATTGCACTGATTATTTGAGTCATGAGCAGCGTTTAAGCTATTGTGATCAATGATTTCACATTCAAGAATAGCCAAGTTTGTGGGAGGGTCATTGCCACACGAAAAATGAAGTTTGCGTAGAGCACAACATCTAGTGATGTGCCTCAGAAAAATTGATATATTGTATTATAATGCCATAGATAGAAATAACGGCCACAATTCGATCAGTCTGATGCATCCATCTTGTCTGACAAGTTGTAAAGCTCTGGCATCCTCCAACTTCTCATTATTTCATAGGCAATTGACAATGGCTCTACTTCAATATCCTCTCGACCGCCATTAGGTAGAGAGTAGGCCTCAGGTAGATGGTGTCCATGTTCAGAGTAGGGCTTTAGCAATGCCAATATGTTCGGAAGGTGTTTAATGCCAATGCCTTCAGAATCGAAGCAATAAGCATTGTCCCAACTTCTGTGTCGTTTGGACAGTAGATAGAATATCTTCTTCCTCATATTCAATATGGGACACTTATACCGATTGAATATATCAAATGGATTCCAAGAAACAAGAGATGCACGAATGTAGCAATAATGGTTTGATGCGTGTACAGCATTCATGCTAGAATCATTGAAGATTGTAGAATAAAGACCATCAAGCTCAGGAATCACACCCATAATAATGAGAAGGCGCAGACTGGTATTTTGTTTCAATGCATCTGCTATGTAACGAACATCTTCATCATTGATTGGGTTTGAATGAATCGAAAGCACTTTCAATGCTGGGTTTGCAGCCAAGAAATCATGCATGTCAGTAGGGCCAAAATTTGACAAGCCATTCCGATATAGAAAGAGTTTCTCCAAGTTTTTACTTTTCAGCTTCCTCAATATGTCACTTAAAGAAGCGTGATTGTACATCACACAATCACCAAGACTTATCGTTCGTAATGATGCATTGTTGTTGATGGCTGTGTACAGGTGGTCCATTTCTGAAGACCTTGGGAAGTTATTTGAGCGCCAAACAAATGTATTTAGTCGCGGATTGCTTTGAATGCATTTGACAACAAAATCAAAGCTACTCGTTCCCCAACCTTCTTCACCAATGTTATTGAACACAAACTGTAAAACGTGAAAATGAGTCTGCTGTAGTGCATCGCCAAGTATATCAAGTAAAGCTCTCGGTAACTCAATGTTGCAAATTGTCAAGTTAAATTCTTTCCCCTCGTGGTAGTCCATGACAAATCTATAGTCAACCAATGCGTCAGTGAACTGCCGCCAGAAAGGCAGTATTACTTCAACTTCATCTTCACTAACCAACAACCAGAAATCATCAATATAGATGTGGTTTATAAGCTCCCCCCTTCGCAAAACAACGGTGAGGTCTCGCAGATAAAGTAAGAATGCGTGTGTTTCCACGGCGTCTTGTTCTCCCTCATCGTGATATCTATCTGACTCGATTATTTCATCGACACTCGGTATATTCAGTGGATATTCCCATTTCTCATTTCTTTGTATCATCTCAAAATAATAGTTAGCATTCGTTTCAGCAGGTTTCTTCCCTTTCCAATGCTTTATGAAGCTAAGCAATTTCGGCCTCTTTAACCTACTACGAGCTTCCACCACCCTCGATCTCATGACACATCGACGATTCAGAGCACGGCCTTCGGCATTGTCTAATATGAGATGTGCGAAGTGTCAAGTAGTAACAAGTAGGGAATTATTTTTTAGGGGTTTCAAAATATTGTTCCAGAGAGTATACTCTAAGTTAGGAGCTAATTATTCATATTCACCCCTAAAATAATGGCACTAAGCAAACAAAAGAAACAAGAGCAAAATGGCGACCGCGCTCCTTACCTCGACGTGCCACAACTCTAGACCAACAACAATCAGTAGACCGTAGCAATCACCATCACTCTTTTGAGATCTAGTTATCAAGATAACCAAGGGCAATCATTTTAACAGTCATCACTCATGAATAATCCTTCATCCGACGACTTCACACGATGGACGCAAATGCGCAAAGAGATGATGGATTCATTACGTGCTGAGCTATTACAGAATGACTTACAATCTCGCGTCACCCAACTTGAAGATAAAGTCGCTCAATTGGAAGGAGCGGAAAGAGAGAATTCGGAGCTGAAACAGAGATGCGACACATTGCATCACACGAATTCTATGCTGTTAAAGAGGCAGTTGAGAGGGGAAGATCAAATATTTTCGTTACAAGAGGAAATTGAATCATTACGATTTTCATTGCACAAGGCCGAGAAAAAGTCAAACTATCTTCAGGCTGTGAGCAGCAATCAACAGTGGCAATATCCCGTGGCTGTACCAACTATGGTTGAGCTGCTTTCACTGAAGATACCGCCAAGATGTATGCGAAGATATTATAAATCATATTTCATATATGAAGGATATCACTACAAAGTTGAGAATGGGAAAAGAAATGGATCATGTCAGTCCTGGTAATGCGGTGGGAGTGCACGAGTGGTATGACGGATATTTGCCTCATTTTATTGAGTTTGCAGATGCATTGAAAGATTATCAACATGCAATCGATTACATGCACATGGACGGCAAAAAGTTCATCTTCGAGTTCGGTAATACTGCACTGCCACTGCCAAAGGCAGTAATGAATTTGCTCGAAGATGCATTGCAAAAATCTCATTTCAATCAGTTGATATTTCATCGCCTTCACTTCGGTAGGTGGGTGGGGTACATTGATTTCATGGCAAGTTGTATTAAGGTCAATGTGAGACTGGAGGTATTACACTTCTTGAATGTTGAGATAGATTATTCCACGGACGTTGACTTACTGTGTGATGCTAAACCAATGTGGAACACCAGAGGGGAGTTTTTGAGAGATATTCAGCAAGCTCAAAAATAAATCGGTATTGTAGAGACAATTTCGCTCCCTTTCTGCCACCTATCCAATTAAATCGCAATCGACGTCGTGAGAACGCTGCCATCTTTGATTCTGATGAGATAAGCGTGAAACAAATACCCCAAATACTCTCATTGCTAAAACCGTTCTCAGAGCATCATATGCATGATGAAATGGGCAGACGAGATAACGAGGAGGTAAACCCATTATCAATTGCATATGAAATAATGAGAGACTGGAAGATGCCAGAGCTGTACAATTTCGACACTATGGTTGAAGAGTAATATCTTAGATGAGTACACGGAGATGCCTTGTGCAGTTTGTTTAGGATGGAAATTTGTTATCAACAACGCGTTGAAGAGTGTGCCTCGTGATAATTTGCACCTCAGCTTTTGATAAGAACTTATCCAAAGCCTACGTTACAGATTATGATGATCGTGTACACTACAAAAGAAAAAAATCATATGTTTAATGATTGTGTGTGATGTCTCAGCAAATTTAAGCACTTTATAGTATGCCAATCCAACCTAAAAACCCACCCGATAATACATGCATGTTTCAAAACACCACCCTGCGTGCAGTATCCACTTCTGCATCAATTACACACCCTTCATCAAACTTTGATACGTCGCTAAATGCCCATGGCAACTTGTGGTACCTATCAACAACTACAAAGTCCTTGTACGAAGAGGGAGGAGTAAGCCTTATGAGCTTATCCGCCCAGTCGAATTCTTTGAGCAATCCAAGAACGAATTCTTTGCTTTCGCGCGGGTCAATGGCTGAGCCAAATGTCCTCATAGTCCGACAGGTGGGTTTCAAGTTTACGTCTTTGTCTCTATCCACCCCCGGGATGATAAAGCCACGTTCAAAAGCACCATACTTCTTTCCCACTCCGCGGAAGACTCTTTTGATTTCTTCAACATTATGAGTATCGCGTGGTCCCATTGCATGCCACGCAATTGTAACCAACTTCGTTTGGACTACAAGGAACATGCAAGTGTTAAGACTGGTTGTGATAGCTGTATCAACACGAATAGCTATCATTACTTGCCCTGATTCTACAAGAGTATTTTCATTAACCTCTGGATTTCTATGTGCATAGACACTTAATGATGAGTGACGAGAGATTTGCGTATTAGTAGAGAGGATTGCACATTAAACAATACAGTTGAAGAAGGCAAAGAGATCCAAAGATAATACTATCTAATGATAATAATTTTCCTTGACTTACATCAGATAGACAATAAGTAGTTTACCACATACTTCTTGAGAATGTAGACTAATTAATGGAAAATAATATCATCAGTCTCAGCCTCTAGATATGATAGCAGCAATGATATTTTTTTAATCCAAACGCCCAAGCTTGAGCGGCTGCGTATCAATCATTATTTTGCGACAATGCAAGATTTATTTGTAGGTTACACAAGGTTACATAAAAATGTTCAAACATAGAGAAAGGGATATAATAGTGCAGTTTTTATTCTATATCATTAGCTTCCCGTCCAATCAAACGATTTTATGACATCAGTTACGACGCTTACAGACTGCAATTCTTCGATCCTCATTCAATTCAAAACATATACCTTCATTCTACTAACCAGTCGTAGGTCTACATATCTCAATCTTTAACACAATCCCTTTTGGCAATCCACCAAATTTGTTCGCAGCATTCGTCCTCTGTGCCGTATAAAACGCTCCACTGTTTCTTAAACCCACCACAAGGAGCAGGTCCCTCACAATCTTTAATGCATTGTTCGTTCACAAAGTCAACATAATACTTATTTGACCCAAACCCAGTCATATCCATACCACTGGCAGAAAGACACTCAGCCTCAGTCAACCAAGAGAGTCCCTCGGAACAACAACTCTCAATGGATTCATACATCGCAATAGATAAATCCGTGGTGGGGTTTACCGAATCATCCTCACACTTGCCGTTCGTCTTGTCTGCCCAATACTTGTTTAGAGTAAAATGAGTTGTCCGAGCAGCACAAAGTTCATTGTCAATCCAGTCATATTCATGAGTGCAGCAATCTTCTGGGGTATCGTGCAGTACAATCCAAGCTTCTTTGACTATGCCCCCGCACGATCTGTCTCCGCCTAGAGAGGTTATGACCAAGAAGTAGCGCTCATTTGTAAGTTATGAAAGGGCAAAATGATACTGCCTGAAAGTAATGATAACTTACTAGCAGGGTCACAATCTTTGACGCAATTATTTACACCCACAGAATCTCCACGATAATACAGCCCCGTGCCTCCATAACATTCACTCTTGAATGATTCAGCCTGGTGAATAGTTAAGTTAAGGAATCGTTTCAGATCATGTGTTATGCCAAACATTGATTTGTAAGAATCAGAGGACCTACCTCACAAAACTCCCCAAATAGCCAACCCAGTTCTGATTCGCAACAACTCCTTGGATTTGCGTAGATTCTATCAGCAGCAACATTTGCTAGACCTCCGCAGGTGTTTCCCCTACCTGATTCGCAGTCAGTCACACACACCTTATTAATGACATCAGCATACCACAATCCAGAACCCTGTAGATTCAAACATTGATGGTTTGATGAAAAGAATCTTGCACAACATAGATCCAAACTATCCGAGATCCACGTGTCTGGATAGTTATCCATGTATGTGGGCTGGTTCCCATCATCTAGACATGAACCATATACCCAATCAGGGTAATACAAACCGGTTCCTTGTTCGACATGAACCTCCGTCTCAGGATCTTTGGTATTGCCCCAAACAGTGAGACAATTCACGATACTTGCATCGAGCCCAGCCGTTGGGACAATGTTAGTACTAAGGACAGTAAGAAAAGATCCATTCTCCATTGAATTGCCAATATTTGCTGAGATGGCTTCCGAAGTGGATGATACTGCTGCAATGTCTGCAGGTGAATTGCATTCTACTACTGAACACGTAAAAGTTATAATGACTCGATACTCCAACTGCCAAGTAGACGCCTGCAGATCACGGAAGGATTGCAGTAGTTTTCTCTGCTGTCTTCCACAGATGGAAACAATTTCGGCCATGCAATCTTGAGAGTTGGAATGAGCTGCACATGCCAAATCTTCAATAGTGGCAACATTGGCTTCGACAAACGCTGCTAGCTCAGCCTCATTGAAAGAGCAAATGTCAAAACTGAAGGAAAGGCTCCCATAAATTGTGACCGTCTCTTTCGGCACAAAGATACTGGGCTGCGATGATTGGCTGGGCTGCGATGATTGGCTCGGTTGATATGATGGTTGATTTGATGGCTAATATTATAAGAATAAGAAAAAAACATAGTTGCGAATTGTATTAGCCGACAGATGAAATTAAATAATATCCAACCTCTCTGTGCATTTACCTTCGAGCTTGGCTGAGATGAGGGCTGCGAACTAGGCAGAGACGAAGGTTGACTCGAAGGCTAAAAGTACAATAAGAAAGCAAAAGAAAATCATGTTACAAATCAAATTCATGTAATGTGACATGAAATAATACATCGAGAATATATAAAGGCATTTTACCTGGGAGCTTGGCTGGGATGAGGGTTGAGACGATGGTAGACTCGAGGGCTAATATAGGGGAAAAGAAAATAGAAAAGTCAGTGTGATATGAATCGTATTAGCCATGTCACAAAATCAAATCATATTGAGCATTAGGCATTTATTCACCTTGAACTTGGAGCTCGGCTGGGATGAGGTTGACGGTAGACTCGAAGGCTAAAAGTATCATAAGAAAGCAAAACGAAGTTAGTGTCACAAATCAAATTCGCGTAATGTGACATGAAATAATACATGAAGTGTTTAAAGGCATTTATTTACCTGCAAGCTTGGCTGATTTGAAGGCTGAGATGAGGGCTGAGACGAAAAGAGAAGACAGTCAGTGATATGAATCGTATTAGCGATGTCACGAAATCAAATCATATTGAGCATTAGGCATTTATTTACCTTGGAGCTCGGCTGGGATGAGGTTGACGGTAGACTCGATGGCTAAGGTATGTCGTAAAATAGAAGTCAGTTTTATGAATCGTATTAGCCATGTCACGAAATCAAATCATATTGAGCTATCGACTTTCGAAAGCATTCATTTACCTGCGAACTTGGCTTGAATGAGGGCTGATTTGAAGGTTGACTGGATGGCTAAGGTATGTCGTTAAATAGAAGTCAGTGTTATGAATCGTATTAGCCATGTCACGAAATCAAATCATATTGAGCTATCGAAAGCATTTATCTACCTGTGAGGAGGGCACAGGTGATGCTCTGAAATTCTGTATCATGAAAAGTACAAGATGAAATGTCAGTACGAGATACTGTGGACAATTCAAGCAATATGGCCTTTAACTATCACTTGAACTTGATGTGCACTCACTTCATTTCGAAAACACCAGACATTCCCTGGTTTAGGCGGTTCGTCACCAACGTTTCCAGTCCCAATGTAGTTGTTATTAACTAATGAAATTGACGATGGAACTGCACTAGTGTATTGGCTTGTATCAACTCCATCGATGTTACTCAAATGGCATTCACAAACAATATTTGTCTCGCTATGGTGATTAAGTGCCAGACCAGCAACTTTTTCAGGATTGGCTTGCATGCAGAAGTCAACGCATGGTTGAATATTGTCAGGATAGGAGCCGGCACCCCTTGTCTGCAGGCGCGGATACATTTTGTTATTCGTATCGTGGCAGCGTCCTGAAATACCGAGGTAGACGAATGGGAAAGTACCAGAGGTTTGGGGGACTTTGCCTAGAAGTATGGCTGTGGTGAGGAGGTTCAAGTTCATGATGGGAAGAGAAGTGGCAACGTTGGAAGCCGAAATGAGCAGGGTGATGACAGCAGCTGTGTTGAATTTCATCGTCAAGTCAATGCAATTCGAATGAGATTGTGGAATTGATGAAATCCAACAAGTCCGGATGTTGTCGTTGTTCTGTTGCTTGTTGTTGTTGTGTCCGTGCAATCGTGGAGGTGTTGTCTGGCTAGAGAGGTCTGAAGTCTGGTCGTGGTGAGCTAAAGCGAAGAATCAAATAGAATCAACAAAATGATTATCTCATTGGGCTTTTATACGAGAGTCTCTCAACTCTCAACAGCCCATCCAAAGCGAACCCAATTGTTGCTGTTGTTCTGTTGTTGTTGTTTGTTGTTGATCGTGGAGGTCTTGTCTCCCACTCACTCTCTTTATCAAATAAATAGTCGTAAACTAGTTGGAGTGCATATAAACGAACAAAGAGCTTGTGTCACTCATTATATTTGCTGACACTTTAAGACACCCAATAGACGCCAGCCGGGGCTCGCCCCTCAGAATTCCCTGCTCGGTTTCCTGAGACCGGGATGCGAACACACTCTAGCTCTAGAGAGGTGTGTACTATGGTCCTCCTTTTATGAAGGACTACCGATTTTAGCTCGACAGAGGTGTAGTATGGTCCTCCTTTTATGAAGGAATACCGATTAGCTTGACAGCGAATGTATTCGATCCGATTGCCATGGATGAATTGATGCAGTACGAAGAAGACAATGATGGAGATGATTGGAAGGGGGGGTTGTTGAACAGTCAAGATTCGATTGCCAAGGCTGTTGTTACCGATGACAAGTTTCTGATTTTAACCGAGAATGGAGATTGCTTAGAATGTCAAGGGTTATACAGCATTCTCTAGAGGCACAAGAGGATGAATGTGTACCAGCGGGAATTTTGTAATGTGTTCCTCAATGATGATAATGATTTGAATTTCAATATCTTTCAACTGTTCGTATCAAGAGCAAACGAGATATTTTGAGGGAATTTCAACCTAGGGATTTGTCCAATTTGGCGTATTCGTTGGCACTCATTGGATATGACAACGTTGCTAAAAAGCTTACTGACGACCGCGGCGGTTGTAGCAGTAGTAGTATGTTATTGCAGAATATTGCAGATGCATCAATGGGTTGTATAGATCAATTTTGTCAATTTTCTGCCAGGGGTATCTTGGTATGTCAAGAAAGTTTAAAAAACTTTTGAGCCTTGCTCAAATCATCAAACCTGAGCTTTTCCGGACAAAAGAAAAGAAATTTGTATATTAGTAATTAAAAAAAGTAATTCGGTCTTTCAAACCAGAGTCAGACCTAAACAACATTATCCATAATCTCTTTAACTAATTTTTGCTCATTTCTCTTGCTCTCGATTGCATTATAAGTATTTCTTATCGAGCCAGCATGGAGTCTCTACCACCCCCACTACTCTTCCAATCAAACAATAATCTATCCAACATACCCATAACCGTAAACGCACCGCCGACGGCGGCACATACTCCAGTGAAAAAATGCGTCCAACCTCGACAGTACTCCTCGAATTCGACATGCAGTGCCGACACCTCGTAAAAGAAGAAGACACCGGGAAGTCCTCGATTGGATCCCGGTTCAATGTGTCGAGTATGCTCTGTGACCGAGTATTGGAATGTTTCTATGGTGGTACCGTTTAAGAATCGGAATACGGTGGGAACCAATTGGAGCTTTTTTTTGGAAAGAGTGAATAAGAGAGTTTTGGTCATGTGTGCTCGTGAGCTTTCTTCTAAATTCTGTCATGATCAATAAATTGCACAATAAAAACTCACATAGTATTGAAACATTCCATAACCATCCACCACAGTCCTCGTAGCACCATCCAACTGACTCGTTAAATTCAATGCATTCCTCGTCCTCATATTCAAATACGGTCCAAACGCCAATTTATTCACCGTATGACTCACATTAAACTGTTCAAACTGTTCATTAAACATTTCCAACAAACTATCCAATCCGATAAATCCCCCCAACATCTCGTTCAACTTTAATCCTTTATTAGTAGAGTCTCCTTCCTTCTCCCACTGCCGATCGGGTGCGAAATGTAAATTCCCCCCGCCGGTACCCAACGCCACAAAGCCGTGTATATTACATCCCTCGTTCATTTCGGCATCGGCCCGTACCGAGTGTTTGCATTGCGATATTTCGGCGAGGTTTTGAATATGCCATTGTTTACGACGGTAGGCGCGTTTGACGTCGTCGCAGGTGTTGCAGCATTCTCCGGGTTCGCCGGCACCGTAGCATGATCCGCATTCTTCTTCGTCGTCTACTTCTTCTTCTTCATTCAACATTCTACTGTTTTGTAATTCATCCATCTTACTCTTGAAATCATGTGTATGTATCATGGTCCCACCCAATTCGAATCGTGATTTACGTCCAATCCCCTTCCCCTCGGCGTCCAATCGATGCTTCCATACCCTGTGGGATGTATCAATGTGAAAACTCTGACTCTGTCCCGTGGGATCATTGGCATCCACGGCCAACAGTGCACACGGTATATGGGGGAATGTCACGTCGAATTCCACCTCGAGTCCATCGGGGGATTGAGGCATGACGTGGACGTGATTTAAAAAGGATGTGGAGAAGTTGTATGCGTATTCGGTACGGATTAGAAAGGTGGCTAGGAGTAAGGTGAAGAGAGAGAGTGCGGCGCCCGATAGGGTTCGGATACGGAATTCGGGTGAGATGGGGGAGTGGGCGTCGAGAGATCGGAGGTAGTCCGTGTAACTGCTGCTGCTGTTTGATTGTGACATTTTTGTGGATTTTGTTTGTGTGCTTGTTGGATTTGTTGTAATAACTAACTTCTTCTTTGGAGTTTGGGATGTGTATGTAGGGTTTCAAATTATCTGTGAATATGCATCAAGCAAAAGGAAAAGCGATAGGGTGAGATGACAACTAGAGAGATGACAACATGTCTGTGTCAAAGAGGCATTTATCCAATAAAACAAATGATGAAAATAATGCTCTCTGGTAATCATCAAGTTAGAATCACATCACACATTCCACACAACATACTCTCTCTAATCTCAACACACAATCAATAATAATTTCAGACGGAAATAATGAGCTACTTTAACATCAACAATCATTATTTCAACAGACCCGCTTGAATGTCTTGGTTTAGGTGCTGGCTGGCTCAAACCTCTGATCTGTCTCAGCTGTTACCGTACCTGTTCATCTTTTCGGGGATCATCTCCATAATATCATCATCTCTCCATGTTTTGGTTTTTGTAGGATAGCGGGCTATAGCGGGCCATATTTGTGTGTTTGATGATCACAGGCTTGCCAACACACGACGTTATCTAGGTATGCCCACAAAATCTCAGAGCCCAGAGCCCCCTTATGATCATAAACGGGAGTCCACGACGAATGGGACTAATGTTCAGTGATGCAGAGATTCGTTGAAAAGAAGAAGAACAAAAATCCAAAAGAGCCAACAAAACGCAAGCGGATCGAATTGTTCTGTGTTGCATCTTCGCTTCCCTTCCATCGGCAGTGCCATAGTGGAATTGTTCGCATCACACTGCAACGGCTGAATCTAAAGATCTAGTTTCAATTCACACTGCTTGTCGATTGCATCCATTCGGTCTCATTAAATCCTCAATATCTTCATTAAAAACAGCCAAGGAGCCCCAACGCATTTATTAAGTCAATCGCCACACGCTTATTCTGTCTACGCCATCAAGTTCTTTTCGGAATTTGATCCTCTCATCAAGTAAAACAGCTTTGAGGTTTTTGAATCACACGAAGAAAGAATCTTTCATCAAAACATCAACAAAGTCGTGCACCTACCCCCCATTCTTATTATTCTGGCATCATCAAAATATCATTGCTCGGAGTTGGATTCCACGCAATCATCAACACTTTATTATTAATATTCAGAACAATCAAGTTGTTTCATCATGAGTAAAATGACACCCCCCTCATCACCGTCACGCAAATCCCCCATCATCAAGTCATCATCATCATCAACGGGGATGACGCTAACCACCCTTCCCCGAGAATTGCATCTCTCCGTATTAACATTTCTACGTGCCGTCGATTTATCGGCGTTACAACGCACATGCGCGGTGTTTAATTCGAGGGAATTGGTGTGTGCCGTTGTCGAGTATGCCGCCGAGGAGGTGGTGAGTTTTTGTTGCTGTGTGATGTTTTATTTTGCGAATAGAGAGAAGAAGTGATGCATGCTGCTTTGGCAGGTGGCTGTTTGACAATTACGGGAGCTCTCTTTTTCATTGATATGGCCAAGCACTATACTGTTATTCTAACATACCATTTCTTTTAATTCGTTATATTATGTTACATATTCACACAGTACGGCAGCGACCTCACCAAGGGATTCGACAGTCCCATCGTCGGCGGGGAGGTCAAATCCATCGCCGTAGTTTCTCAAAAGAACAAGTCGGATGATAACAGTCATCATGATGAAGATGAAGAGGATGATCGCAAGCCCTCCGCCACCAACAACAACAACACAAATCATCAAGACAATCCAACTACTGCCGATGACACAACCACAACACTACAGCATAATCCCTCAACACCGGTATACACCTACGAAATGCTCCGAAACATGGAAATGCTCGTAGTCGCACGCGTCCTATCCCGTCCCGAACCGCCCCCCCACCCCCCACGAACGTTCCTCCTGTTTCTACGTATCCAAATCGTGGTGTCGCGCCGCCTTACGTTGGCTCGAGGTTCAAGAGGAAGATCGGAAGGAGAAGTTGGAACGTTCGTTAAGATTATTGGAAGAATCTTCTAAGAATAACAACCACAATACTCCCAAGAATAAAAAGAAGAATCATCATCAAAACCAAAACCAACAACATTCCTCCTCTAAAAAACGATCGACACGTAAAGAACTCAAAGAACAACGCATACGCGACCGTCGTAATTCCAACGCCTTACCCCCCTGGAGCAATATTAACGTCGATATCACGTGCGAACACGGCGATTTAAAACACTGCTCCGGGAAATCGGCACGTGCGCGACGTAGAACCATGGATAAACGTGCCTGGCGTGTTTTGAAAAAACTATATCCCGAAAGCGTATCGCTGGTCGCGGGGAGTAGTCATGGATGTATGATGTGCGCGGCGGAACGGGAGGCAGAGAAGAAGGTAGAGGCCGATAAGAAGGAAAGGGATAAGATGGAACGGAAGAAACCGTTGAGTTGTCCTTTGATACGTGGATTTTACGGACGGGGGAATAAGGGGTATCCCGTTGGTTCGTTGGAACCCATCGAGATTGACATTGGAGCTATAAGTAGTAGTACTATTGCTGCTGCAACTATTGCTACGACATCTTGTCCTCTCAAGCCCGGGGTGTATTGGACCCTCCCCCGATCCTGGTGCAAGAATTGGAGAAAGTATCTCAAGACGGGAGAGGGGGGTATGCCACCTCCCGTTCCCGATGGGAGCGAAATGCTGTGCGAGGCTCATAATTTGCCTTTGATTCCGCCGCATTTGGAGGCGTTTTTGAATGGTGAATCATCGGCCTTGTTCGGATCATCAATGTCTTGTGGTGGTGGTTCCAATAATGATGTGGGGGAGAGTGTGGCACGAATGCCGGAAGCAGCGGCAGGTGGTAGTGGTGCTAGTATGTCATTGTCATCGTCCTCTTCGTACAATGCATCGTTTCTGTCGGATGCCGATACATTACAGGCACTCCGAGCGGCAGGACTATCCGAACTCGAAGTGCACACTCAACGAGTTGCCATGATGGAATTGGAAGAGGAACGTCAACGAAGAACCGCATCATCGTTCCATCGTCAATCCTCTTCCTCTGCCGCGGAAGCAACCGCTGCCGATCGCATCACCACGAACGAACAGCTAGATCGAGAAAATCGGGTAGTTGTCGAAATCCTAACGGACGAGGAAGTATCGGCATTGGAAAAGTGGTATCCCCACGTCTACGGTATACGATTTGCCGTGGTAGAGACGACCCAGGGTGATTGTCCACCTCGACGGGAAGTTCTTTGGCATACCGTGCCGTGTCGGGAGTGTGATCCCTCGAGTCGTGCCGATACCAAGTTTGTTGTTAGGAGTCGATTGGCTCAACGTGGATTTCATTGATGTGTGTGAATGTTTTCACCGGCAGAGGTGTAACCATACTTGGAAATCTCATAATATTAGTTTCAAAAATCAACAAGATGAGAATTTTATTTTTCAGTGTGTGAATTTTCTAGGGGAAGTCTCATATCACTCAAAAATGCTTCGATATATCTGTGTATCTCGTCCCCCAATTGTTGATCGTGGAGTTGAATATTCAACCCACTTTTTGCTAACAAA
>JALLPH010001641.1:0-12128 GCA_036939855.1 Cyclotella choctawhatcheeana
ATTTGAATTGGATTTTATCTTGAAAGAGGTAGTGAGGCATTTCCTCTCCAACTTTGCAATGTGGTATTGCGATGCGAGTGTATTGGGATTGTTCATTGCTTTTGACGCAACCGCTGCTTCATTGGAGTAAACAATGCAGCACTTGCACTTGAACTGCCTTTTTTTGAAGGTTGGAGTGCGTGCTTGAGCTTGTTGGGTGCCTGCCCTGACGTGCTTTCCAGACGTTTGAGTTTATGTGCTTCTGTGCCTGGGTTTAAAATTTAAAATTTTTGGGTAGTTGGCTGGCAACGAAGTGGGTGCTGCATCGAATGCTGCGAATAAATCCTCTTCACGGCGCTAACAAACCTACTCTTCAAAGTGACAATGAAGACTCCTGAAAATGAAAACAATGACCACGCCAAGCAGGCCCCCGTTGCCTCATTCAAGCATCTGGAAAGAACGGTGAAGAAGAAGGCGCCAGTTCCTGCTGTTGATGACGAAAATCAGTCCTTCATTCTGCAGAAACAAGCCAATTTTCTGTCGGCTCAGAATAACCTCATCACCATGCGAAACATGCTGCAGCAAGCCAAGCACAAGTTATGGGATCTAGAACAACGTACTGTTTCGCTCAAAGCGTCTGGCGCTTCATCAGCATCTATTGAAATGCAAATGAAGGCAGGCAGAGAGGCTATGCAGAGCTTCAGGGATCTTTCAAAAGAGGTCAAGAGATTGGAACTCGAGATTGAGATGGAATATGCCCCAGCGGAGGGGGTGTGAGGTAGAGACTGCGTTTTGCTTTTTTCGTCTCGTGTTGATTATTCCGTGGTGATTTCTCTCGGTAGCATGGCTGTTCACATAGTTCATTCTTATTCGTCTAATAAAAATGACTTGATCCAACGAGCTAAGGCTTCGTCTGCAAGAGCTGCAACATCAGTATTGCTTCCAAAAACTAGGGTACCTCTTTTATCAGCAATAGCTTCACCAGCCTGTCGCCATGCTTTTTGAGTTAATGCTACATTCTCTTTAAAAGTCTCTCGTGACAACTTTTGCTGTGTCATTAAAGTTGTCCAAATATCCTGCACGTGAATTTGTGAAACTGATTCAAAGAAGCCTTCATCTAAATCACCAACGACCCCACCTTTGTCAGACTCTCCATCTTTTTTCCATACTGACAAACCTTGAATGACCATGAACTCTTCAGAACCAGCCAATCCAAATGATATGGCACTTATCGTCTCTTCTTCGGTACATCTATAGATTCCGTTTCCAACGAGTTTACCCAATTCAACCTCTGCCAATTCTTTATTAGTGTGAAGAAATACTAGTGGCAACATTTCATCTTCTGCCGATTCCTGAACTGGTCCTCCATATCGTATTGCTAATTCCACAATTCCTTCATTGCCAAGGTCTAACGGATATGTGCTATCAGTGACATGATTCAGAATGACACCGTTTGAGAATTCCTCCTCGTCGTCCAGTATCAAGATCAGTGACTTGTGGTAGCCTTGATCAGACAATAAAAATGGCGATCGAATCGCCGAGGAAGCTCGTATTAGTTTGCCAGCTGCATTCTTTGCTGATTGTTGTAGTATTTCAGTCCCCATAGTCATGGCAGGGTCGTACAAAGCTACATCAAAGTCTTGGTCATCTTGATCCAGTGAAATTGTAGATACTTCTGAAATCATGTTACTCGACATTCTCTGTCGCTCATCAAAAACAAAGGAGAGCGCACCAGTGGCCCACTCTTTGAGCATTAAGTCTCCAAATGAGTCGTCACTAGCGTTAGCCTCGGTACCTCTTCCAATCATATCCATCAACATCTCCCAGGTGTGAATACCAGCATTTCTACTGTCAGAGTCAACATCACATACTTCATCTACCGATAACAAATCTTCCTCGCAACGTTGAAGATTCAATTCTTCCAGTATCGTATCTCCGTCTGAACTAACTATTCGCCACAAACCTTCATCATGCATTTCTTCGTAAAATGAAGATGTCTCCCAACCACACAAACCGCAGAATAGCCAAAAGTCGGATGGATTTGCATCACCAGCTTTCACTATTGCTTGTGCTCCATCAAAAGATGTCATCTGATGCCAACACAGCGATGTGATCAGAATTAAGATAATGGACAATTATGAAAATAGTTTACATAAAAAAATAGCACTAACCAGTATACCAGGCACGACAATTTCTGAGACATCGAATGCCATCTCACTCTGAACAGAATGTAAACACATCACCTGAGGCGAATCGGAATACGGTCCCAACGTCTCCCCACCAAACCATACCTTCCATACATTCCCCGATGTTGTTTCTGCACAAGAATGCACGCCCTCATCATTCAGTTCTTCACGCAGCATAAACTTCAAACCCTCTCCAACACGAATATTAGTAGGTCTATTCAATACAATCCCCTGTATATAATCATTTGTAACATCCAATACCAATACAATCGCCTTTCTATAACATTGATTGGTCAATGCATCGATATCATCACACGTGGGATTCGAGGATGGGATGGATATAACTATCGAACCTGGTTCGACGTATTCTCCCGATTCGTAGGCCCAGCGCGATGAGTTTTCGATGTCGGTGGATGGAGAGTTTTCGGATTGGACTAGTTGAGCTCTAAAGGCCCTCCAATCGATATCGTCTTCCTTGCTTGGATTCTTGTCGTATAAAGCTGTGTTTGCTTCAATGGTCTGAGGGGTGCTGATTTGAGATCTTGAGAAGTGTAACTTGAAAGAGTGCTGAGCAAATGCATTGATACAAGTGCAATAACTAGCAAGAGCTAGCAAGTACTGAATCATCATGATCATAATTGCAATTCAATGCTTCGTAATAGTTGATCTTTGAACTATTGCGACGAGTGTCAGTCCCTCCCTGTCGTCCAAGTTACCAGTTACCATAGGTTACCATTTACCATACCATAACTGTTTTGTTGGCGTTTTGGCGGGGTAAAAAAGATCCTCCACCAGGAAATTTATTATTAACAACGTTTATTAAGACTGTATCTATCACACCAACCAACACTTTAGCACATTGACACAAATCATGTAACATGAGTGCATTAAAAAGGAATCAGAATGCATCAAACATGGCCTGTTCTCGACCTGTCAGTGGAGTAAAGTGTTCTTTCTTCTTCTCCAATTTACTGTAGTCATCAAAGTTGGACCCATCAAGTGGGTCCTTGATTTTTGGTGTGAATGGCACTTTCAGCTCTTTCTTCCCCAACTTATTCCAATCAATCTCCTCAAAAAATGGGTGATTCTTAATGTCCATTTCAGCTCCAGCAAAGCTACCCAAGCGATCATTTTGAGATACAACAAGCATTCTCTTAATAAGGTCAGACGCATAAGTTGACACTTGACTAGGCATCTCAAATTTTCCTTTGCAAATGTTTTTGAAGAGGCCCATCTTCCAGACGACAAGGGTTCAAATCAAGTAAGTCTAATGCTGTTACCAAAATAAGTTCTTACATCACTTGCAGTTCGGACTCACCTGATCAACAATTCCATCATAGAATGGTGTCATTCCGACGATCATTTCGAAAAGCATCACGCCCCAAGACTATGCAAGAAAAGATTAGGTATGAGCATGTTGAATGGCATATGGTTGAATAAGCCCTAGACAAGTTCTTCTTACCCAAAGGTCAGCACCCTTATCGTGACCCTTTTGCATTATGATTTCAGGTGCAAGATACAGAGGGGTACCGCAGAAGGTATATGTTTTATCCTTGATAATCTTGGCAAACCCAAGGTCAATGATGACTGTGTATCCGGTGCTGTCTAGCAACACATTTTCTGGTTTGAGATCACGGTAGATGACTGAGAAAAAAGTGTGAGGTGATGCTTATGAGATGAAAAATTCATAAGTGCACATATTAAGTGCTTACTGTGACGCTTATGCATATAAGTCAAACCTTCAAGGATATTGGCAGCATAGAATCTAGCTGCCCATTCCGGAACACCGTCTCTGGTGTCTGTATGAATGACTGATTGGAGCTCTCCTCCCTATTCAAGTATAAATGTAGGTATAAGCATAAAAAGTGCACCTGCGAATCATGGTTGATTCAAGTCAATCGCTTACCTGATACATTTTCAACAGCATGTAAAGCTTGTTTTCATCCTTCCAAGAGCTGACCAACTTAATAATGAACGGGTGATCTAACCGCGCCATAATATTCTTTTCGCGAATAACACCATCTGCCTGATTATACTCTATTAACTGTTTCTTCACCTGCACTTTTAATGCATAGGCATCTTTCTTGCCCTTACGAGTGACAAGCCAAACTTTGCCAAAGGTCCCAGCTCCCAGGATACGGATCATATCGAGATTTTCCATGGTGATACTCTTGCTTAATTCTTCCTCTCTTCTTATCACTACTGATCTAATGGCATCCAAATCCAGTACTCCCACCTCCACATCCTCTATGGCACGTACTGTGTACCCCGCCATTCCAAATTCTCCTTTTTCATTGTTACCGAGTGTATCGTTACCAAAATAACCTTTCTCCTCAACACTACACAAAAGCGTGAGGTATTGACACCTACATTGAATCTCAGGTCTTAACATATACAAAATACTCACATATGCACATTTCCTTTTGTTATTTCAATTCCAAGCAAGTTCTCAACCGTAGCCATAGAAGAGGATCGAAGTTCAAGTTTTCCCTTGCGTACGAGGTACAATGCAGGGACACACTTTTGACCTTCAGTAAAGAAGATATGGCCTTTGGGGAACTTTTTGTTGTATATTGTAGAGGCTAGGAGATCAAGCTCATTTTCGGCGGGGCCCTTTCTCTTACCAAAAGGTATCACACGCTGTGAAAACAGTTGTAATAGTTTCGGGAATAAAAATATTGTTGAGAATGAAATTGTGTCAGTGTAATCATAGTAGCTGCTGAAACACGATCACTTACAAGCATTTTTTTATCGTTTTGGCGCTGTACAAGTTCCTGAATATTATCTCCAACGACACGAACAAATGTCTCCCTGCTTATCACAAGAATCGTCACATCCCCGATTGCAGTAACCGTCGCCTTAATTGGTTTTCCCGAAACAATTGCTGCGTCACCGAAGAAATCACCAGGTTTGAAAGTGATATCCTTGTAGTCAGCACCACCACCTTTAATGTCTGTAACCTTGACCTTACCCTCTTGTACAATGCTAAATCTTGGCACATAGTATTCATCATGACTACTTGCCATCACGTCACCATCCCTAAAATGTTTAACATGCAAATTTGCCGCGATCTTATTCAACTGTTCCGTTCCCAAACTCTCAAAATAAGGTACTTTCTTTAGAATTTTCACCACATCAGAAACTTCATCCTGAGCTTGCATCATTAATATTCTACGGAAATGCTCTTGATCCAGTCTGTACAATTTACAATCGCACTTGGCAATTACAGTAGCCGCACGTGGTGCTTGATACAACAAGGCTAATTCGCCAAACGTGGCACCAGATGCAGCTGTACCTACGTGATTACCACCTACCAAAAAGTCCACTTCCCCATCCCCAATAACATAGAAATAATCACCAACATCACCCTCCTTAATTATTTCTTCCCCCTTAGTAACATGGATTGGCTCAAAGGCATCCACCAGTTTATCACGTCGAGACTCTGTTAAATGACTAAACACAAAGTTATCTTCCAAAGCCTTGACAATCAGCATATCATCCTCCTCTTTCTTTTCATATCGCTTCGTTACGAAGCTACCAAATTCCATAGGCCGAAGCGGAGCCGCAAAGACCACCTTCAACTTCTTGGCTCCGCGTTGTGCATCCTTAATCCTCCTTTTAAACATGCCGCCCTCGGAATCCAACCACTCCACGCTCTCGTCGAAGTAATCAATGGTACGGTGTACCGGCTGTACTGCCACCACATCAATGCAGTGTTCTAATTTTTCGGGTATGGACTTGGGATTGAGGATGGCATCGACGGTGCCCTTGGTAAAGTCGACTAAGCCGCGGCCGAGGCCGACCGTGAGGCGTTTCACTCCCGTGACAGTGGCATCGACGGCTTTTTCTGTGGAGTCTTTAACGGCCTTGCGTGTTTCGCCGTGGGCCATTGTGAGAGATTGGAGCTAGAGAGAAGAGTTCTGTCAGTCAGATGTTTGTTCAATTTGATCTGCGGGGTGTTATTATTGTGTCAAATCTTTGATTTGTGTGGGCAACTCTTGAATTCTTGACTGAATTGATTGACTTCAAGGCCTAAGGGCTGCTCTATATTTGATGACATAAAGATTCGTTACTTTACATTAATAAGAGATACCATCTGATGACAACGAATAGGTCAGACCTTATTGGAGAGGGTTAACCAAGACAGCAACACAAGTTACACATGTTTTAGCAAGTGAATTAGTGCAATAATGTGACCAAGCTCGACTAAGCAAGAACACTGATGGTTGATTTCAATCATTCCAAGACATGCCACATCTTGTCAGTGTCTTGATTATTTAATATGTTACTCATTAGATTCAGATTCCATGTGCACATGTCAAGCTATCTAGTCTTTGTAGTTGTTTGATTGTGAGTTACATGGTAACTTTGGAAAGAATGACTAAGCAAGAACGTGGTTCGTTGATTTCGATCATTCCAAGACATGACACATCTTATCTTGTGTGTTAACAATGACAAACAAAGATCAAATTAAAACTTTTATCGTATGGATGGTCTACCTAGTAAGGTTCTGTGGATGAATCGCAGCCTCGCATGACAGCTATTAGAAACCAACAAGTTATGTACATCTCTACAATTATCTAAAAGCATCACAGCAATTTGTGCAAATTTTACCCTTGCGTTGTATCACAATTGCATAAGTAAGAGCTCTAGCATGAGTTGTGAAAGTATCAAGGCCATTATTGAGGTGGTCGATTCGCCTTTGAAATGCTTCTCTAAGATCGTACTCCGCCATTTCGCCAGCATAACCAAGTCTTCAATGTTAACTTCATTGAAGATTACCGACACCAGCATCCAAGACTTTTTCACAGAATGATTGTTCACCTTTGACTTCATTGATAATAGTGTCTCTTTTTTTCGTCACTAGATATGATTGGATCAAATTATACTTCATTGTCTGCCAAGGTGATATTGGACTTAGCATGTGATTTTTGATGGAGATTACTTGAATCATTTTATGCGTGTAATTTCAAAACAGCAACGGCCATATCCAATGTATAATGTGTCCTTTTACTATCACCAGAGCTAACGTAAGGAAGACGCGTCCATCGAACGATCTCTAATTGAGGCTGAAGACGTGATATTGCCTCAAAAAATCTGGTCACGCTAAACTCAAATGTTTTCTTTGTTTGGACATCGATATTATCAGTCGACGCAAGGCTCAGAGGAAAATTGGGATATCTCGACCATGCCTTCTTCCATGTATGTAATAGCTTGCCCTCGTATACTCTTCCATTGAATGGTAGGACTATTGACATTATCAGGTGACCACCAGGCTTGAGTACGTTAATGGCACTCTCCAATAATTCTCGCGGATTATCACAGCGATCCAAAACATTCAAGAGAGATACTGTGGTATAGGGTGATGTCGTTTCACTGCTAATATCAGAAAATGAGCTCGACACCCTAAATCCTCTATTCTTAAGTATTTTTCTCATGGACTTGGAAGTTTCAATGCAGGTGATTTGTGTAGGATTAATATTCATAGCCGATGCCAGTTTTACCGTATCAGTGCCTGTGAAGGTGCCCCCGAAATGAAATAAAATAGTCAACACAACATACACGAATGTAATATTGCCATCATGAACACGATGATCTGTTTACCTGTTCCGCTCCCAACATCGAGCAAACGTTTCGCTGAACAACTATCTGCATCATCACTGGCATCATATCCGTCCAATGAATATCCCAAAAGTTCTTTATATTGCGACACGCTTGCTACATAAAGATTAGCTTTCTTCACGAAACTGAATAGATATATTCATAATATGTGAATACGTCACATCATGGCATAGAACTTATCTAGCTGAAGCACCTTTGACTACACTTATACTCACCCGGAGGCATCAGGCCTAGACAAACCCAAATATCTTTGAAGCGAATGAAATGCAGCTTCTTTCGAAAATTGGATCAACATCCTTCCCGCAGACGATGTTGCATTGGCACTTTCATCTAGAAAACGTTGCAATGAATCATCTTTACTCATTAGAACGAATGTCCCGGCAAGTGTCTGTGCCGTAGTATGGATAGAATCGGGTATACGTGTCTTATTTTTCGCATTGTTACTCGTCCAAATTGTTCGGGACGATGACAGTATTTCGGTGTTCACGTTGTAGTGTCGCGATTTTATGGGGTGACCGGGTTTGGGCTTTGGTACGCTGTGCAATTTTGAAAGTAATAGCAGGAGTACTGCAGTTGGCAATAAAAGTGCAAGCATCAACCTCATGTTGTAAATGAGAGTAGTTCATTTGTTGTTTGTTTTGCATTTGCCGAGCTCGTCTTATGTGTTGTATTGTGGTTGTTTGTTTTGCCATCTCAGTTCTATTCTATATAAAATACTTATTATCAGAGGTAAATCTCTCATTCGACTTATTATTGACACAAAACTAATTTCACCGATGTATCTAATGCATCAAACAACCGTACCGGTAGATCAAACTACTGGATACCATGGTGCAGGTTCTAATAATTTCACATTACAATTTAGAAGAGCAACAACATCTACCGACATGATTGCAATTATTAATGCAGCAACATTGCACTTCTGTTCACCTAATGCAAATCATGAAGCGCAAGTATTCCTTTCTCTAATGTATCAGCTTTGCGCTTAAGCTTCTCCCTCTTCTGAACAACCCCAGAAGGAGCTACAACAATGCGGTTAATCTCTTCATCAGAAATTTCAGATAGGATGTCATTCATTTTATCTGCAAAGTTCTGCATTATCTCAATGCATAGCATAGGAACATTGTCAATGAAACGCTTCAATGCCACCTTGCCGTAACTGTTGAGAGCATTTTGCATTTCTTCAGTCATATGGTCTTGGACCGATCGTTCTTGGTTTCTTTGAAATATATTTTGATCGTTGATGAAAGGGAGGAGGGGTCCACATTAACAGAACCTGTTCCGGTGCCATACTGACCTCGAATTGATGAGAGGACTTCATCCATCAACCGCTCAGATCGAAGTTTACAAAGATTCTCAAATAGATAGTGGTTTTGAGTATAGGGTACTTTTTCTCGCTTGATGAAGTCTTCCAATTTTACCTTTGCTTGCTTTTTGAGTGTCTCTACAATCTTGGACGATTTTGCAGCCAAAAAAGACTCAAGCCCTGGGAAAGATTTGATAGCTTTAACGTCCTTGATGAAATTGTCAGAGGCAGTATCCATTAGCTCTGAAGTAAAGTCAAGTAGTTCATAGGTTGGTGGAGCCCATTCCGTCTCAATTAGGTGAGCTACAATGGCTTCAAATACATCTGTGTTGATGAAGACTGGAAGCTTGTACGGTCGATTCCTCTGAATGAGCAAACTGATCCATCCTGGATCTGGTTGGACGAGTTTGCGCTGTACATCTTCGAGTTCATCGATAGTATTGTCTTCACGTTCGACATAAACATCACCTTCATAGATGATGATATTCCCAGGCTCATTCTTGCGAAGTGCTTTTACATTTGAGTCTGTAATATCTTCCGATATCACTTTATCTTTGAGGTACACATATTCTCCCTTTTCATCAATGTAAACGACCTCATCTGGAGATATTTTCTCTGTTGGCACAATAACCATTGTCCCAACACTAACATCTGAGACTGTTGCAAGTTTGCTTGTGTTCAAAGTGTCCTGGAATTGCTGAGACGCATCTAGGAACTGTGCCGAAGGCCTCATCTGAGAGTCATTATTAAGAGTCTGGATTTGACCAGACAACACACATGTTCCAATACTCTTCCAGATGTGCTCTTTGACGCTGTGGAAAAGTGCTCGCTTCTCTGTGAGACTGGAGGGAATGTCACCTAAAAGCGTGTATTCATTCATTGACTCCTCTCGCTGTTCCTTAAGGTCACGTGCAATACCTTTGAATGACGAGCGAATTATATGCATTTGTAACTGTGCCAACTTCACCCGAAGATTTTTGGTTCCTAGAAGATTCCTGTCTTCAATACTGCGCCATGGTTCGGTGTTATTGAAGAATGACTCTTCACACTTAAGTCCTTCTTCAATGGTTTCACTCTTGTTCAAAGCAGCTTGACCCCGACCTGTTCAAAGTTATTTTGAGATGTGGTAATACACAAAATAAATATGGACTTACGAGATATGTCACAAGCTTACCTTTCACCATATGAAATCCCATTTCAAACACCTCAGTCTTCTTTCCAAGAAGGAGGTCTTTCACTGCAGCCTGTGCACCATCATCAATGAGATCAGGCTTAGTCAGAACCGGGATAGTTCGCTCAGTTTTAGGATCAACCTTTCTTGCTTCCGATAATATCTGAGAATTATGAAAATCAACATTGCTTGGAAGTACAGCTAAGATGACACAGCGTGGATTTGAGAGATACTCGTTCATAAGCCCTTGGATGTCTTCAGATAGAGTCACGCTCTCTGATTTGCATGATGTGCGAACAATGCCCGGCAAGTCAATAAGTGTTAGGTTTTGACAATGCGGTCCGCGAATCTCGACTGAGACAACATCCCGTGCCACTTCCTTCCCAGTCTTGCTAATAATGTGAGCTTGGGCGGCAGCAATTGCATTAGTGATGGAATGCCAGTTTTCTTCTCCAATTTGGACTTCCTCAAACTCTACTTCTTTGCCGCCATCTGGTTTGTTCTTCCACAACACTTTTACCTTCGCCGACCTGCTAGCTTGACTATGCATCTTGAGCATGATAGGGCAACGAGTAGTAAGGTTATCATTGCTGGGAAGCTCTATGAGACTGATGTTCGAGAGTAGACTGGATTTACCACTTGATGTATCCCCCATCACTGCTATCATCGGTAAAGGGATATACTCGTCAACATTATTCTCAGTCAGACGGTCCATAAACTCACGATATTTCTCGTATCCTTCAAGGGCGTCAGACATGATGAACTATTGATGAAAATGCCGAGGATTACTGCAGTACGCTATTGTGCTTTTACCAACAAACAAGTTTGTTCCTTTTGTTGCTTGTGCTTTACCTTATGAGTATTGAACCCATAATCTCGTATTTATATTTACTATTTACAGTGAAAATTTCAGGTCTCAAACTTTCATGGCTGACGGACCGGCTGAAACTTTCATCAAATCTACAGGTACCAGGTTACACTTAATTCATCTTTTCAAAAAAATTGAAAATTTCAGTTAATTCTAAATTTTTAACTAGTAGCTAGTTAGCAAATCTTCGCCATGTCACTGCGCAGTCAATACTTATTTTTAGAACACATAAGAGTAGTGCCAGATGGTCTAAAGGACTTCACGATTCTGGTGGTTTTTTCAGATCCAAAAGATTCGGCCTAGTTTTGATGCTAGGTTGAAATTCTCTAGCAAGGCAGACGTATGTATTAGAGGAGTGTACCGGCACTCCAGTAGTACAATGGTACACACATTCTTCACATCACACACACCACAATAGATCGATCGATGGGCGGAACCACCACCGCCAGGCTCCACTCAGACATCAGGGTGCTTGCCATGCCTCGATGTTTACACATGCCCTGGTCGCCTCTCTCTCGGAATTCAATCAAAACACCAATGGCAATGGAATTAAGAAATTGCCTCATTCGCATTCCTCATCTCTTGCCCACACCGCCTCCACAGTTCAAATCCACAAAGCGTTATCAGACCCTCCAGCAATCCGTCGAGGATAACGCCGTCAATAATAATTCGTCGTCGCAGAATCGACAGCGGGTGGTATTGACCAAGGAAGAAAAACGTTCTGTCTCTTCGACTAGGCGTCGAATCATTTGAGTAATGTTTGATCTCGGCAAATTCATTTGGTCGAAGGAGGAATCGAATGCAAGAATTTGGCTCATTCGATTCCAGTCGGCGATGCATTCTGTTAAGCAACAATCAATGGGGTGTGGTCATGCAACAACCGAATCATTGGAGCAATATCTAACTTGCAATGAGGGGCAATAGAATTCGAATGGAATGTTTGCTTCATTTGAATCATGCATTTCATTTCTTAAACTGATCGACTCAACAATCAAT